>JAJQOW010001723.1:0-36005 GCA_037975125.1 Latrodectus hesperus | reverse complement strand
GAGTGGTATGTTTAATAGCTGTACTGATGCCAATTGATGCTGCATTTTTTTTAACGAAATACTTAATAGATGCTGATAATTGTTAACTTACTGCACAAATGCCACACCTTATAATTAAATATGCATTTAAAATGCGTGCGAATAAATTATGCCTCTAAAGGATCCAAATGAACAGAAAATTTTTATAATAATGTGCATTAATAGAACTTAAATCTAATTTTCTAATACTCTGTGAGAAATTAGTTACGAATTATTAGGTAAACAAAAAAGTTCTCGAAATTTTCACGTTACCATTAAATGAAACGAGAACAAATATGCAAATTAGTGTTTGACATAACTGAGACACCAGTCAGTGGAGAGTAGAAATATCAGTCGTTGTAAAAGAAGTCAACCACGCATATTCATTAGCTGTAGGTCATAAAGTAGTCAAGAGAAACGGACATGTTAAAGGAGCTCGTTTAGTATTGTTTTACGACTTCAATGTAAGCTTATAAATTTTTGTGTATGTGCATGAAGTCGCAAATTATGTTAAGCGTTCGGGGATAAGGCTGTGACAGAATTTAAGGCAAGCTTCATCAAATTCAGGTCAGTAGATTTGTCCCTCTGTTGAAAGTTGTAGTAGATGACCACAGGCCTCGAATGATAAACACTGCAGTCTGCTGTTCAGGAAGACAATTCAATGTGTAGCGAACTTGCTAGACAATTAGTGTAATTTAATGTTTTTACAGATTATTTTTCCATGTTCTTATGAAGATACATTAGCAGTATATTAGCTGAATTATGTGTTTGTTGTGAATATAAAAGTCAAGAATAGTTATTGTTAGAAAAATGAATGTTAGAAATTAGGGATTATTAGAAATTATTGTAAGAAAAATGTTAAAAATTAGGGAATCAATTTTAGTAGTGTGTCAATTAATACTAAAGTATATTTATCTTTGCCAAAACAGTTTATTTTAAAATATTCTATAAGCTTTCACGTGTTTATTTCAAAACAGGAATTTAGATTTCAAAGACCACATTCCAATATTGGCAACCTTTAAGAAAATTCATAAGTTTTATTGCAATATAATTGATTGCACAACTGAAGCAACAATGGCAGAGGATTGATGCCGATGTGATCACTTCTTAGACTAACATAATTTCAAGGACATAATTTTCATTAAAATTCCTGTTTTTAATCTAACAAATCTCTTTATGATTACAAGCTAGTTTAATCGCAAAACTCATTAAAAATGAACATTAATAATTAACAATATTTTAGTTTTTAAATTTATTTAGCATTTTTAAACTATTTTTAAAATTATTTATAACTATGATTTTATGAATTTTATTATGTGGAGATGCTTCAAATATAGATATTTTATATGACAGGTTCTGTGCAGCTCTGAACGTGGTGGTCTTGCAGTCTGCAAAGTGGTGCTCCGCACTGAAAATATATTGGATGGATATTTCTACAAATGATCAAGTAAGTAAAAATTTCTTTAAAAGTTTTATTTTAGAATTGTTTTAATATTGAATCAGAAGAGGATAATTAAACAGTTGCTTTAAAATTTCATTTCTGGATGGCAAGACATATTTTTTGTTGTGATTGTCTTTTTTAATTCGTTAATGTGAATCTCTTAATAACTGAAGTGTGAACGTTTTTGATAATTCAGGTAAAAATGCTCCATGATAGAATAACATAAATTCAACATAGTATTTGTAATAGCTCATCAATAATTTCTGGCTTCTTTATATCTAAAAATATTAAATTTTGTTTTCTAAAAGAACTATTAATAGAAATATTATTAAAATGACTAGGGCTCACGCAAACATAAAAATTATATTCTGCATTATTCATTATTGAAATTTTATATCTGGTGAGATGTACAAACTCCACATAAAACTCTTTATTCAAACGAGTTAAATATGAATTCCTCTTTACTTATGTAATGAGTATAAAACAATGCTAGAATGCGTTTTTTTAAAGAATTTCAAATTTCATTGGAGAGTTTAAATCATAACAGTTGATTGTTAAGATTTCAATATTGTATTGATCAGAAATTTGTTCCTATTTACGATACAATGCATACTTTTAATTTTTAACTTACTCGCAATTAGGTGAAATTGTCACTTAAACAATGAAATTAACTTATACTTATGACAGGCATCTGTTGAATCTGAATTTTAAGTGAAAAACAATTTGATGGTGAAATATTTAAATAAACAATTGTTACTAAGCTCATCATTGATCACGTCCGAAATATGAGTTTTCAACAATATAATAATCATAAAAGACCTATTTAGTTTGGCTGCTAGCCAAGACTATGAATTTATATTAGTTTAAAACAGCAAAAGAAAATGCAGCCGATAACAAAGGGCAAGTAAAAAGCACTTGAAATTGATAAACTGAAAATGAAAAAGAAGTATTTGGGTGATTACGTAAATCAACTTGAATAATGTAACAGATCATGAGAAAGATGGAAAGAAAATGAAAGATATACATTAATTGCCAAACTACTGGGATGTTTCAGAGATGAATTAAAAGCTGGGGACGAAAAGCTTTTGATGTGGAAAGTTAACATTTTCTAACAGCATATGGATGTGAAATTGTCTAGTTTTAAGAGTTTGAAAGTAGAAAGAAATAAGTTTAGAATTTACTTTTCCCCCTACGATTACTCAATAAAAACCTTAATCATTATTTAATAGTTGTATTTATTTTGTTTTCAATATTTATATTTATTTAAAAAGAAGTTGTTATTCACATCTTGAAATACTCAATAAATTAATGATAAGAATCTAATGAAGATGTTTAAAAAATTCTAAAATTAACTATTTTATGGAATGTATAACTCAGTAATGTAAAGAATAATGATTATCTCAATAAAGCATTTTCTGTTATATCTGTAAATTCATTAGTTTTAAGAAAAAATGTCGTTTGTATATAATAATCAACAGAAGTTTCGTCTCACTAAACTTAATGTTGAATGTGTGGCCACCCTGTTTGCATAATTCAATTGAAAATATAAATTTTTATACAGTATTTTACTTAATAATTAGAGAGAAAAATCTATTAAAACTTACAAATTAATATCAAATGTCAAATTTAAGTCGTCACTTTATTGTAAGATAGGGAAGGATAAATTGTGTTATGTGCAAATACTGAAAAGTAAGCAAACTCTTCTTTACTATATAAATTGGGATATTTTCTTTCTAATAAAAGCATTAAATTTTGAAATTAAATTATTCGCACCATTTATTACTAAACTTATTCAGTCAAAAATATTTAGTGCATAATTCATAATACCTGGAATTTAAACTTTGTACATGTTTTATAAAAGTCTAAACAGATGAAAATATTAGTGCCAATTATTTTAAATTAAGCCTAAATTAGAAATTGTTTGTTCTTTAAATCACTCATGGAAATGCCATAAAATTGAATAAACATAAACATTTTTTTATGTAAGTGTATATTGAACACAATTATTGCTAAGTAAATGCTTGTGTCTGCAGATATAATGCCTAATTTATATTTAGAAATAATATAAATTTAAAGTAACCCAGAACAATTATAGTATTGAGCCAAATATCATTTTATAAAACTTGAATGATAATGGGTAGGGAATAACACTTTAAAAATGTGCATTAGTGTTAAAATAATTAAAACGTTCTGAAAAATAGGGTGAAGATTTTTATGTTTAAAACTTGTATACAAAAAATTGTGAAACTCTTTAGTACCAAATTTTAAAAATTTTATAACTTACAAAATTTTAGGCCAGATTTTAAATTTTCAGATCAATGAAAATGTACTTCTAAAAACAATTATTGTGAGAAGGAATCTGAGAAACACGAAAATTCTTATTAATATTCCATAAAATTTGTTTGCTATGGTTTAGTCTAATCTAAATTTTAAGAAAAATATTTAATGTTTCCATTTTATGACTCTTAAATTAATCAAAATTAAAAGCAGCTGAAACCCTGTGTAGGGATTAATAAATTAGAATTTTTCTTCATCACTTTAGAGATAGAAAATTATGGGGAAGTTCAGTAATTATATGGAGTAAAATAAACAACTAAATACTAGAAAAGAGATAACCCTGGCCTGTGTAGTTACTTTTTTTGTTCTACAAACTGGAATATTCAGAGTTATTTAAAAATGTCAGTTTTATCTACATCAGGTTCTATGTTAATTTTTGCTCTTCAAACTCTTGTTATAAAGTTATTTTTATGAAAGTAGTACACAATTATTCCTAGTGTTGATGACCTAAATTAGGATGAGCAAAATTTAGTACTCATATCTCAAAAAATAGATAGCAAAATGTTTATACATAATTTGAGAGATAAAAATCTGTTATTAAAATTATAAATCTATTTTAGCAATCATTTCATGTTCTATAAATGATCGATGAAGTTACAAGTATTTTCTCATCATTTAAATTAGAATTATTTTTTCCTTTTAAAAGTTGGATTCATATTAAAAATTGTCAAGAATGGCATTTTTAACTGTGTAAATGCTCACATTTAGTGCCATTATAATGTGGAATTTATGGTTGGTTGTAATAAATGTACATTAAATTCTCTTAATTCTCTCGTTTTTAAATAATTCTCATTCTACTTTTCTAATTAAAATAGGCAAGTTAACAACATAATTGCGCAGAAATCTTTGATAAAAAAATATCAGGCTTAGCTTCTCTGCATTAAGTTTCATTTGAAATATATTTACTAATTTTACTATTTTTTTAATGTACTATTTTTAAAATTCAATGCATATCTTGTTATAAATGCAGACAGGGTTTATCAGTATGATGCAATAACTAATTTCTGATCCATAAGGATTACATTGAACAAATCTCTTCCATATGCATCCATGCCTGCTGTTTGGATAGTGATTGTATGTAGAGAGTGACATTTGAATAAAAAAGTAACCAACAATTAATATCTCAATACAGAATTTCTTTGGTACTGCTTGGCAATTCGAATGATAAAATGGAACATTAAACTTGTAGATTTCGTACCCTTTTCTAGATGGGCTTAAAAAAGAGATGCCCAATTTATTGCCTAATGGGACCTGCAAAAGACTGCTTCCTGTTTTTCTGATGTCTAATCATATTTAATTAAAATGAGTATACATTTTAAGAATAGTTCAAAAATAAATAATTTAGTATGGAATATGCAGGACGTCAATAAATTACCTGCAAATTTTCCATCTCTCACAATTACCCGTTTTACTGCTACGAAGTGCGGATGTAAGAATAAATAATATCAGATACACACATTTCACACATTAAAACTTGTTTTTAAATAAACTAAACCACCGGTGTGAAGCATGTGAAACTGTTTTAAAAGCTTTTATTTCTTGTGTATGTGTGTTGATTTTAAACACCGTTTATTCTTTTTTAATTGTGATACTTTGTCTTACAGTCCTAAGCGTGGTGGTCCTGTCTGAAAAAAGTGGATCTGGAAAAAAAAGTGTATCTGGAAAAAAAGTGGATCTAGAAAAATAAGTGGCTCTGAAAAAAATAGTGGATATGATGCAAAACAAATGGCGGCTCTGATATGAAAACAAGTGGTGGCTCTGATTCAAAACTTTTCTTTCCAGTTAGCTTATTTCTTCAGAAAATGTCAACTTTTTGACAAAAATTTGCTTCTTTGATAAAAATAAATGTAACACAATACCAGGAATTTAATCCATATAATCTGATTTGAGATTATATAATTGATTTAATCAAAAAATTGTTTTCGAAAAACTTCATGATAAGAAATGGGTAAATAAATTACTTTAAAAATAGCTTAAAATTTTTTCTGTATGAAGATTCTCTTTGCTGCTCTTATGGTTAAATCAATGAAAGAACAAGTTTAATTCCATTAAGTATTTCTTTTTGAGTTAATTTTGGACTATATAATGTTTTGTGCAGTAATATTACAAAAATGGAAAATTTTCGATTCTGTGTTAAAATGAGTTTGATTTATCATAATTAATGTAAATTAAAGTGAATATCTTTTTTTGAATGTATATACTTATTGGAAGAGGCAGGAGCTTACATATTTTTTTTCATTAGATTTAGTTGATAGTTAGGTTTATAGATTAAGTTTAGAATTAGTTTGTTTTATGTTTAGGCTAGTAGTATAGGTTTAGATTTTAATATTATAGACTTAGTGTAGTATTAGTAATCCTGCTTCCTCCAATAGTAAATTTTTCCTTTTGCATATAAATATTTTATATTAGCTGCAGAAATATAAAATATTTAAATCCATGGTGTATTGAAATTGTAAAGATATTGTTAAATTGAATACAAGAAAAATACCTTTTCTGAAATTATTTAGGGCAATATTTATTTTACTGCACAAGAAATATCTGTTTTAATAGTATATGAAATTGCCAATATTAAAGGTTTTGTAAGATTGATCTTGTTTATGAAATTTTAAACTTCATTTATTTAAAGTTTATTTTCACAACAAATGCCTCCCATCAAGAATGTCTGACTTCAGTATTAAGCGGAATTGCCACCTTTCAAGAGAAATTTATGTATAGCAAAGAAAACCTCTTTGATATCATTCAGTGCTGGAATTTTCTTCAAATTGCTGAAAATTATGACAGTTTATTTTCTTTTTTGTGCATAATAAATGCAAAAGCTTTTAGCAATTTATTAGTGTTATCATTCAAATTGCATATATATTAAAAGAGTGATACATGATCTGACTTGTTCAAAAATATATATAAGTATTTATAATTAGATGGGTTTTTTTTAAAGTATGTATCCGTTTCATTTTATGATGGAAAACCAAAATTGTATGTATAGTTACTATTAATTTGTTTTTTAATAGTAGTATGTTAACGGAATGATTTTCTGAATATAAAGTTTTTTTTTGTATTAAACACATAGAGAATGTTAGCTATTTAATAATATAAAATGAATAACAAAATTTGTAAAAATATATTCACATAAAAAAATCAGTGTGCATACTTGTAACTGTCAAACTACTTGTAAAGATTGTTACTGTAATTGTGCCTTATAAGAACCTGTAAACTTATTTTTCTGCCATGTCTGTTATTGTTTATACTTGGATCAAAGGAAATTGTTATATGATAAACAAGTATTAGAAAATGTTATACTATAAAGAATGTAATGTGCAACAGGAAAGATTTTCTGACAGCAATGAGATTTTGTATCAGTTACTAAATCATCGTGATTTTGGTGTCGATTGCTTTAAAAAAAGACCTTATAATATTTATTTAGTTAAAAAAGACCTCACGCTTAAATTATAATATTTTTTTAAATTATGTGTTTAAACACTATGCACAAATTTAAATTGTAGCATTTTTAACTATCAAGTTTCATATACATATTGATTATAAAAATGTTGTGTGTAAATATATAATTTATTAATAAATGATTTTATAAATGTATTAAAATTTCTTAGTTAAAATATAATCTCTAAATAATATAATTTTTCTAAAAAGAAAATATTTTGGCAAACTATTTTACTATGCTATTTTATATCTCAAAACTTTTGTACATAATTTAATTATGTGCAATAAGAAATTGAAGTTTTTTTCAAACCACAGACATATTTTGTATCAAATACTAAAATTTAAAATATTTCATTTTTAATGATTGTGTAAAGAAGCATTTCGCTCATTTATTTTTTTCATAATACTTATGCCATGTTTAAGTTCATATTCTATCGCAGTTATCTAAGCAATTAATTAAATATTTTTAATAATAAATTGTGGGAATGAAAATCACAAAATGTCAGGAACATAGTACAAAGTGGAAGGTAATCAAAGCTAACATTTAAAAGTTTCCTCTTTCCTATCTTCTATTTTTATTTCAAAGTTATTTTCCTGCTGTAAAAAAGATTTCTTGTACATAGTCGTAACATTTTACAAACAACAAACATATCTGTAAATTTTATTAAATTGTTCGTCATGTATGCAAATAAATGATTAAATGCGAAACTCTTCAAATTGATATGCGGAAAAAGCACTATTTTTCAAAAATACCAATAAATATTTTTCGAAAATATATGATGATGCATTAAAATTTCTTAGCATCTATATTTCATTAGCTTCATTTAGCATCGTTTTAATACTATATAATCTATAACATAACCGAATTTCTGTGTAACTCAAATGTCAAGGAAATAAAGCTGTTGTGGTTCTCATGGAATCTTACTAGCAAATATAATTTTCGTCACAATTGTGTGTTTATAATGTGTGTTTTAAAACAATTGTAGAAAATGTAATTATATATTAATAAACTTTATTATAATTGCTTTTTTATTATTTTTAAACTCATTCACACATGTTTCAATTTAAATCAATTTTCTTTAATAATGTGTAATGTATATAAGGTAAACAGATTGAAAGATTCGAATCGTTAGATATCGACAGATACTAAAAAAATATTTTCATAAAAATGAATATACAGATATTTTTTCTTAGAAAATGTCTTGTGAAATATTTAAATTGGATTCATTTAAAAGGAATAATTGGAAGATATATTTAAAAATATTTGATATACACAAGAATTTTTGTCATTATTTTAACTAAAATTACCTCGCACATCTTTGCTCTTATGCAGCAGATAAGAATTCACAAATAGTGACTCAATTCGCTTAAAGAACTATATTTAAAATTTATTCTCGCTAATAACAAGCTTTGTTTTACAAATTTCAAAAAAATTTGTTTCATTACTTCAAGCTATTTAATGAATGTTTCTTGGGCAAGCTGCCTTCTAACTTCCCCTTGAAAAAAATTCTGAAAAATGAAGTTGTGCTTCAGTGTAAAATAGAACTGTCAAAGAAAATGGTTTCACAAGGTTGCATTTTAAATTACACTATTTAGACAACGATTCACATTTTTTCATTGTGCCTGCTGGTGATATTTGTGAATTTTAACATATTGAAACTTTTAATGATTGACTGGTTTACCGATTTTGAATAAGCCATACTAAGTTGTTTTTTCGAAGGCAAAATAAATTTCAAAGATGAAGTTTTTTTAAATCAATATTCGTATGTTTGGTACATAAGAAAATTTTATATATCGATATATTTGCCTCGGGGGGAGGAGGGAAAGAACAACGAAGCGTAACATGGCCGTAAAATTTTTTTTAATCCTTAAATGAGTTTTCATAATGAATGCAATGAAAAATTATTAAGTTTATAAAATGTTGTTAAATAAAAATTAAAAAAATGTTTGGACTTGAATAAAGTATTTAAACATGTTTAAAATACGAATTTTTGTGAATGAATAGTTTAATCTTGATAAAGATACTGCAAATCTGCGTTTACCTATTGATGAATATTTTGAAAGTGTATTCAAGGATATCTTTGTACATTGTGTCTTATAAGTAGGAAAGTTTTTTGAATTTTTAAAATTACACTACTGGTCATTAAAATTGCTACACCAAGAAGGAATGCAAATAACAGAACGATATTTATTGGACACATACATTAGAGTGGAAAGAACAAGTGATTAGATTTAGGATGTATAGATCTTGAGAAATCAGTACCCAGAGCAGCCACTTCGGGCTGCAATAACAGCATTTATCCGCCTAGGCATGGAACCAAACAAAATTGTATGGCATGTACGGGGATCTCAGTCCATGCAGCTTCAACACTATGCCACAGTTCATCGACAGTAGTGGAATGTGAGTGATGGCATGCCAATCGCTCGGCAACCATTGACCACACATTCTCAATTGGTAACAGATCAGGAGAACGTGCTGGCCAGGGTAACAGTCAAACCTGTTCTGTATCAATGAAGTTCAGAACAGTACGGGCAACATGCGGTCATGCATTATCCTGTTGAAACAAAGCATTAGGGAGGCCTCGAAGATAGGGCAGAGCCACGGGCCTTAACATATCGGAAATGTAACGGTTGCAGCTCAAAGTGCCGGTAATGCGAACAAGAGGTGATCGAGACGTGTATCCAATGGCACCCCATACCATCACTCCAGCAGATGGGTCAGTATGGCGAAGTCCAATGCAAGCTGGCAATAAAATGGGACTGTTTCAGCAAGACTCTATCAGCAGGAAATGTCATACGCAAGAGGAAACGGCCAAACATATTTGCGAATGCGAGGCTCTTGGCCTCCTCGATTAACTTCTTCAGGCATCATCCATACTAGAGAGTTATGCTTGCTGAAAAAGAAAAGTCATACTTGTATTAAAATTCGATTGTATCAGTTCTGATGTTAAAAACTTCCATAAAATAATTGCTGTGGCATGGTCTTATTTCTAATATGTATTTTTAGAAAGAATTGGTCTGAAAGATTGGATGAAATTTATTATAAGGTTGTAATCGTACGAAGAAGAAAGGAAATATCTCTAAACCAAATTTTGTACAACATCAATGAAATTAGAATTTGGTTGAAATTTACTCGGATGGAAATATTTTGACATTTAAAAATATTTGCCAAAGTTTTAAACGCTAGAAATTTACGTCGAGGTGACAGTAGTTCTTTTTTGTAATTTGCAAAAGAAGAAGTTTATCATGAAAATAACACGATAAAATATTATCCATAGGATTAACATAGCATTCAATTTTCCCCAACGGAGATTTAGCAGGGCCTTATCCGGCTATCCTGAGCCCCTTGGAAGGGGGTACTAGCTTCACTGCAAAACTTCTAGATCAATCCCCAGCTTTGATAGATTAGTGTGAAATTAAATCTCGAAAATGGTGAGAAACCTTCAAGAAAGGAGAGAATTGTGTGTGTGTGTTCACTTTATTTTTCTACTTTTATATTCACAATTTGGTTTTCATAAAATTCATTATCTGCGATTATTTAGAATAGTTTAAATAAACGTTCCAGATTATAGCAGTTATCACTTTCATTGTACTTAATTTTGATGGATTACAGTATCTGTTTCTGGTATAAAGCTTTGGCCTAAGAAAAGCTATTAATTCATTTTTTGCACATCAATTATGTGGGATTCTATTAGTTAATACTTAAGAACTGAAGCAGGATTAAAGTTATAACATGCAGCTAATTCAAAAAGTTGCAGGACGCAGAAACTATTCGCACTTTTTGAGCATCTTTTAATTAATAATTTTAAACTGAAATAAAAGCTTCTTGGTAAACAATGAAACAGTTATTTGAATCATTTTTCAAATTCAGTTGCTTTTATCATTTTTTATGATGAAAACAGAAAACTTTTCCGTTAATTTCCCAAATAAATATACTGATCAATTAGTTTAATTGTTAGTTAATTTAAGCCACTGCAGTCTTTTTTCAAATCAACAAAATGTTTCTAATGTTTTGTTAATTTCAACTATATTAATTCAAATAATATCAAAGTTAAGAAATAATTTCTAAAATTATAAAAGTAGTAGTGTAAAAGATTTTTTCTTTTAATTTTGCCTAACACATAAGTGAAAAGAATTTCTATTAAAGTGTGTATTCATTCAGATTTTCATAATTTGAAAGACTAACAAGGAAAATGTTCTGGGGATAATAAGTAGAGTACACGGTATATTCTTGTTCAGAATACTTAATCTATAAATAGAAGGATATTTCCATTAATAATTGTACATAATGTTTCGCGTTAAAAAAGAATATATATTTTTATTATGTATCTTTAAATGCTGTTCAAATTGAATAGTTTTAATAGCGAACTGGCAGCCGAAAGGTTAGAACTTCGCCTTGGATTTGGTTATTTGAAGAGGTTTAGAATCCGTTTTAAAAAAAAAGTTTTTTTATACTTCATAAAATAAAATTAAAAATTCCCAATTTTTATTTATAAAAGAAAACATAGTACTAAGAATACATTGCTTCGTAAATAAAACGAGTTAATTTCTTATAGCAAAATTAATATCCTGTCAAATAATATTTCAGTACATTAAAAAACTTCTACAAAATATTTTTACTTTCAATTTCTAACAATAAATAATTGCATTTAGAGGATGAATTTATCAGTTGATATAATATTAACTATGTACATTATTTTAAATATATTAGGTTTAATTGCTTAATCAATAATACAATTTTTCATAAGCATACAACTTGATTGGGACGTCCTATAAAAAAAGGATTCATAGCAAAATTGGGAAGCTGTTGTATTATTTGTCGGAACGTAAATTAAAAAGAGGGTAGGTCCTAGTTTGCTCTTTTGTAGAACACCGCTTTTTAATCCTTGGGGCTGTGAGTAATTATCGTGGTGGTGGTTGTGGGACTAATCCCCATCTGGTCTAGTTCCACTAGACCAGATCCATGAGATCATAGATAGCCAAAAAGTCCAAAAGCAGATGTTGACTTTTCACAGCTTCGTCACGAGAAAACCCTAAGCACTTCAAGATGTATTGCGGGCAAAACGGAGCATTGTCGCACTTGGGGCATGATGGGTATTTTCTTTCACCGTCTTCAAAGATCATACACTTCAAGTGGCCAGTAGAAAGTCGAGACAGTGTCGTCTGAAGTACTCTGAAGCCCTTAAATGTTGTGGCGGCTCCAGGATGTCTTTGGAAGTACCAAGGGTGAGCAGGAGGGTCATCGCAGGTTTTTGAAGTAAGTTGTTTAGTAATGGAAGAGATCTCTGATGGTGTTAGTGCCATGCGATCTTCCGGGTTCAAAGGATTACTGGCGGCAGCCTTTGCAAGGTCGTCGGCTACTTCATTCCCAGGCAGACCAACATGCGAGGGAACTCACTGGAGGTGGATTGGGTGTTGAATTTAAAAGCTTTTCAACAAGAGTAAAATACTTCTACTAGTACTGTCGCCGATGGATTGCCAATTGAAAAGGTGCTGGATCGATATTCGACTGTCTGTAAGGATCCGTATCTCCGAGAAATCATTTTGTGTATGAGTTTACCATGAGTCATGAGAATTCGATAGGTTCCGCTACAAGCAACAAGAAACAGTCATCAAGGCAATTTGGTTACGTGTGCAAAAATGTTTTATATGGAATCATATACTAACAGGAAATTAAGATTCAAACAAAAAGAAACTTCGGTATGACCAGTTCAGCTTAACAATCTATTCTTTTGGTTTCCATGTGAGGGATTGCCTCCAAATAATCTCGGTAAGTGACGCTGTGACATAATTATTTGCAAGACATAGTTCTTTCACACTTTTAAATAATAAAACTATTATATCACAACAGTTTTTCATAAGTAACCTGCAAATCTGTCTGTGAATGTTTGATGCCGTGGAACCAAGATACTTTTCCTTTTTGGGTGAGAGGATCAAGAAGAAAGGCACCAACTTCGTCTTCCTAAATGCCTTAAGAATAACACATGATGCAATTCTAAATACCACTAATTCATGATACACTAATCCCCCACTCATGAAATGAACAGTTCTTGTTGCTATTGAAATCACCCTAACCAAACTATATGGCGGAAATTATTCATGTGGTAGACAAATAGTAAGAATATTCTTAGAGTTTCCTATTCATCAAGCTTTAAAATGAATATGAAACATTTGAATTCTAGATTCGTGAAATTTAGAGATATATTGATCCGAGATCTCTTCTTATTATAGTACTCAAATATTTAACGTATAATCAAATTTTTCGCAATCACTGATTTCCAAGAACTCTCAGATCACTGGAATTTAAACCCCGTTCATTAATGCAAAACAGTTTATTAATCTCTGATCATTTTTATTACTTCTTACATATAGGGATGTTAAATTCTCGGGAATTTTGGGAATAAACCTGGAATTTTAAAGGAATAAACTCATCCAATCATCTATCTCTAAATGGATTGCTTTGCCTTATAAATATGAAGAGAAGTGAAGTAAATTACGTAAAAATATGCAAAAAAATATCTGTTCTGTCTTCTATATGAAAGTTAATTAGCCTCTTTCTGAGAAAAAATACTTATTAAAATAATAAAAAATAATGCATTGATGTGTTCAATAAAAAATATTAAGATATATTTCTCAGGACTGTCAGAATAAATATTGGTATTTCCATGTTTCCGTCGTTATAAATCCATAAATTCATGTTGAGAAATAAAGAAAAAAAATTTCCTCAAGTTTAATTTTTGTAGTTTTTCTAAATTATTCCTTAATGCACAATTGTTTTCTTTTCCTGGAAAACCTTCTATTACTGTAATTAGCTGTAAAAATTATAAAACAAGTGAATTTTTATTTATTGATTTAAAAAATGATTGATTAAAGAAACTTCAGAAATTTTTAAATCATCTGAAAAATTTCAAGAATCTCGAGAACTTTAAAAACTCCCAAGAAAAGCAACCGAATCTATTTCCGAAAGTAAACCTGTTTTTTTCCTCTCCTTTACATCACAACTTATATTCTTGATTTTTCATTACTCTCAATTAATTTGGGGGAGTACGATTATCGAAGATTGCTACTTTTATCGAACGGCTATTGATTTTACACACTTGAAGTGTTATTGCCAGTAATTTATACAATATTTTTTCCCATTAAAAGTGAAGACAAAATACAATCTATGGACACCTTTTTGTTCTTACGTGAATTCAACATGCTTACTTAGACTAAAGGTTCGATTTTGCATAAAACGCTAAATATTATTTTTTGCGCAGTTGTAAAACAGAGTAGGCATATTTATTTCAATTAATTTAAATTGTTTATATTTCTTTCTAACCCTAGATAAAATTCCCATCCATGTCAAATGTTATTTATTGTTAGTCATTCTTTACCTGAATTCCTATTTTCCATTAAAAATTATCTTCACACAATAATGTGATGATGTTTTCAAAATCAGAAAAAAATGTGTTGTCCACAAGATTATTTCCAATCATTATGTATTTTAAAAGTCTTTTACATTATTTTTCTTGAGAGTTTCCCAAAAGCATGTTTGAGTAATATATTGTCTGTATTTGAAATGCATCTAACCAATAGCTGTTGTAGTTATTATTACTTTATTTATTTTACTGTAAAACAAACTATTTGTAATGAATATATTCACAGTTAAAAATTCGTGTTTTAGCCTTCGAAAATAAGGTTAAATAAGATTTTAAATACATTTACTTGAATATATTACAATAATGTTCAATATACATTCAAGAACACCAAAAATAGAGTACCAGGAAGGATGAAAAGTACATGGGTTACCATGGGTGTAATGGGTACAGTTACCATGGGTGTAATGGGGTCTGGAGAAAATTTCCTTTCCCTTCAAATCAATATCAAAATTGAGGTAGTGGATCCTCTGGTGGTGCCATCTTTAGGAAGAGTTTAGAGCAAAGTCGTACTTTCTCGTTCGTGGTGCTCTGACAAAATGAAAGAAGCACTCTACTGACTTAAATTTGCATAGCCAACAGCATAGTTAGCTTGGCTTGTCCAAGTATCATGAGTAACAACAAGAACAAATTATCATTCATATAAGATACGAGTGCTGTTCTTTCTATATTTAACGTATATGGAGAGAATTATAAACGAGCGAGAAACATAAACATCATCTAAGAGTCTAAACAGTACCTCGATCTTTTCACAGTGTTCATTAAAAAAACGGCATTAAATATTTGCAGTTACATAACTAAAATGAACTGTTTCAAATAGCATTTTTTTCAATAGAAACTGTCATTTAACATCAGTATAAGAGCTATAAGAGTAAGCAGAAATCCTAAACAAAAATTTTAATCATAAGTATCACATGGCTTACGGAAATTATGTAAATAGGAAAAACAATTCCTTTTCGGCTTGCTACTTCTCCATACTTATTCCTACTGCAAAGATTCAACAATGAGATATTTCCATGCTTACTTAGTACAGAGACGAATATGCAAGGACTTGTACTTCATTCATAAATCTTTTTCTTTATATTGAATTAAAAACGAGAAGAGGAATTTATATTCTCTCATTATAATCATTGCTTTTAATGCAAACATTAACTAGTCATTATTAATATCAAAATTTAAAAAACGTGAAGAACATTGGAACATCTAATAAAACTAATTGATTCCGTAGAGGACGTCCTAAACACCTTAGTCCCTGTTGAAAGATATTTTAATATGATACGCATAGTTTGGTTTTTATGAAGACCACACTATGAGTTGGACAGTAAAGTATCTTCTTACCGCATAGCTTGGATCCATATTTTTGTATCACAAGGGGTGTGTGACGAATCTGGAAAACTCCCAAACACCCAAACCATAAAAAACATTTTTACAAATGCTTGCAGCAAGCATTTGTAAAAATGTTTTTTGTATCCCCCTAATTATATGTTTGATATTTTAATGTATGTTTTATTTTATTTTGTCTTGTGATTTAGCAGAAAATTAAACCATATGTATTAAAATAACAAGACATTTTCTCGTTAAATGAATATCATTAGTTTAAATGCTATTTCATTGTTTCATTTAACATTTATTTTTCGAGAAGTCCTGTTACACACACAATTAGAGTAATATAAAACATTTCTAGTAGCGTACTTCCATTTGGTTTCTATGTTAATTTATCTCTTAATTTTTTATGTCAGTATATGGATTGAGAAATATGCACAGAAATTATCTAATACTTTCAGTTCTAATACTTAAACAGCGTATAAAATTGCTTTACTTTTCCTAAAATAATAATAAATAATAAATTTTCAGGTAATAACAATATTGCAAATTTTATCACTTATTATTGTTTTATTTAACATTAAAATGATTCTATATTTGAATGTATAAGAATTTCCTATTAAGCATTAGAACAAATTATATACGAGCAGTTTAAATTTGTTAAAATGATAAACATTTGCAATTAACTTTTTTACTGTGAAAAGAACAATATATAAAATATATTTTTAACTATAAAATATGTAATTCTCATCTTCTAAAATAGCAGTTCTATTTTGTAAGAGTTCTTTAATTTTTATAGCAAATAGCTGTATAAGCTAGGTTTCACTTGCATACAGTAACAGGGAAAAATTAACCTACGCAAAAATAAACTAATTTTTCAACAGGTTAAAAAAAGTTTTTTCTGTATAAAATTACCTTATATATAATATATATATAAAAGGCACACCAATTGCCAGTTTTTTGTTATAATTTTAATCAATTTATTTTTTCCATTGTTCCTAGGGACTTATTATTTACGAGAACTTTTAGATCGCACATTTTACTTGTTGCCTAGACTAAAATTATTTAAAAAAAATACTTCCATTTGATTTTTGTATTGAACATTTTTTGAGGGAAAAAAATACATTAATTTTTGGAAAGGAGTTGGAATTTCAACTTTCTTCTCTTAAATATTTTTTATTTTAAAATTATTCTTTACCAAATATTCACAAAAATTGTTTGCATATAGATAATTTTAACTATATTTACAAATAGAAATAAATTGCAAAAATTAATGAGAATATTTTTTTATTTAAGTCACAATTATATTTAATGATTACTTCAAAATTCTCGAATGAATTTACAGCTATGAAAGAATTTTTATTTAAATAATCAATATTCTTTATATTGTATAAATTATGTATATTATACACTGTATAAAATAAAGGTTATTAAACATCTTTAATAGATATTCACATTTCTTTGTTATATATATATATATATATATATATATATATAGCTTTTCCAGATTCTACAGGTAATTTAATGACATTTTCCACCAGGCATATTAAATAATTTCAGTCTTTACACAATTTTCATCAAGGAATATTTTCCCTCACAAAAATTTTATATTTAAATATTAATATTCAGAGAATTTTATATAATATATATAAACAGAAAAATAATCTATCAAAATCTGTGATTACTTCCCTTCACACACATAAATCTAACTACATGCGGTCTTGAATAAACTGAATTACCATGAAATTATTGGGGCTGAACTGAACCTTTATTTTAATCAACAGTTATAAATAAAATAATCTACTATAGAGCGTGCCGCTATCCAGTGGTAACTCTCAACACTAGACTCAATTCAGTTTCCAGAAAATTTCAATAAAAATTTAAAAAATTATATTCTCTAACAAAAAAAATGCATAAAGGTAAGTAAAAACTCCAGTAGTTATTCACGATTTTCAAGAGTTAAGTCGAAATTCCAGGAGTTTCAAGGGCCCTAAAATTTTTTTTTCAGATTCCAGTCTCAAGGAGTTGTATGAAACCTGGTCAAGAGTGAAGAGGATTCTATTTGGCAAATTTCAAGAGAGCATTGAAGAAATACTAATAAAATTCCATACAAGGTGATCCTTGTATGGGTGCCAGGGCACAAAGGTATCGAAGGTAATGAAAGGGCTGATGAACTTGCTAAACAAGGATCGTCTTTTGCTCCCATTGGTGCAGAACCTTTTTGTGGGATCAATTTGAAGACAGCAAAAACCAATGTTCTTAGATGGGAAAAACGGTAGATGTATGAAGCTTGGCTCAATACTCCTGGTCAAACCCACGCTAAAAGTAAGATCTGTGGATCATCAGCGAGGATTGCCTCTGAAATTCTAAGATGCTCTAGGCAGAAGATACGTTTAATCGTAGGCTTCATAACTGGGCACTACTATTTCAGAAAATCACCTCCATAAAATGGGACTGTTTCAGCAAGACCCTATCTGCAGGAAATGTCATACGCAAGAGGAAACGGCCAAGCACATCATTTACGAATGCGAGGCTCTTGGCCTCCCTCGATTAACTTCTTTAGGCATCATCCATACTAGAGAGTTATGCTTGCTGAAAAAGAAAAGTCATACTTGTATTAAAATTCGATTGTATCAGTTCTGATGTTAAAAACTTCCATAAAATAATTGCTGTGGCATGGTCTTATTTCTAATATGTATTTTTAGAAAGAATTGGTCTGAAAGATTGGATGAAATTTATTATAAGGTTGTAATCGTACGAAGAAGAAAGGAAATATCTCTAAACCAAATTTTGTACAACATCAATGAAATTAGAATTTGGTTGAAATTTACTCGGATGGAAATATTTTGACATTTAAAAATATTTGCCAAAGTTTTAAACGCTAGAAATTTACGTCGAGGTGACAGTAGTTCTTTTTTGTAATTTGCAAAAGAAGAAGTTTATCATGAAAATAACACGATAAAATATTATCCATAGGATTAACATAGCATTCAATTTTCCCCAACGGAGATTTAGCAGGGCCTTATCCGGCTATCCTGAGCCCCTTGGAAGGGGGTACTAGCTTCACTGCAAAACTTCTAGATCAATCCCCAGCTTTGATAGATTAGTGTGAAATTAAATCTCGAAAATGGTGAGAAACCTTCAAGAAAGGAGAGAATTGTGTGTGTGTGTTCACTTTATTTTTCTACTTTTATATTCACAATTTGGTTTTCATAAAATTCATTATCTGCGATTATTTAGAATAGTTTAAATAAACGTTCCAGATTATAGCAGTTATCACTTTCATTGTACTTAATTTTGATGGATTACAGTATCTGTTTCTGGTATAAAGCTTTGGCCTAAGAAAAGCTATTAATTCATTTTTTGCACATCAATTATGTGGGATTCTATTAGTTAATACTTAAGAACTGAAGCAGGATTAAAGTTATAACATGCAGCTAATTCAAAAAGTTGCAGGACGCAGAAACTATTCGCACTTTTTGAGCATCTTTTAATTAATAATTTTAAACTGAAATAAAAGCTTCTTGGTAAACAATGAAACAGTTATTTGAATCATTTTTCAAATTCAGTTGCTTTTATCATTTTTTATGATGAAAACAGAAAACTTTTCCGTTAATTTCCCAAATAAATATACTGATCAATTAGTTTAATTGTTAGTTAATTTAAGCCTCTGCAGTCTTTTTTTAAATCAACAAAATGTTTCTAATTTTTTGTTAATTTCAACTATATTAATTCAAATAATATCAAAGTTAAGAAATAATTTCTAAAATTATAAAAGTAGTAGTGTAAAAGATTTTTTCTTTTAATTTTGCCTAACACATAAGTGAAAAGAATTTCTATTAAAGTGTGTATTCATTCAGATTTTCATAATTTGAAAGACTAACAAGGAAAATGTTCTGGGGATAATAAGTAGAGTACACGGTATATTCTTGTTCAGAATACTTAATCTATAAATAGAAGGATATTTTCATTAATAATTGTAAATAGTGTTTCGCGTTAAAAAAGAATATATATTTTTATTATGTATCTTTAAATGCTGTTCAAATTGAATAGTTTTAATAGCGAACTGGCAGCCGAAAGGTTAGAACTTCGCCTTGGATTTGGTTATTTGAAGAGGTTTAGAATCCGTTTTAAAAAAAAAAGTTTTTTTTATACTTCATAAAATAAAATTAAAAATTCCCAATTTTTATTTATAAAAGAAAACATAGTACTAAAAATACATTGCTTCGTAAATAAAACGAGTTAATTTCTTATAGCAAAATTAATATCCTGTCAAATAATATTTCAGTACATTAAAAAACTTCTACAAAATATTTTTACTTTCAATTTCTAACAATAAATAATTGCATTTAGAGGATGAATTTATCAGTTGATATAACATTAACTATGTACATTATTTTAAATATATTAGGTTTAATTGCTTAATCAATAATACAATTTTTCATAAGCATACAACTTGATTGGGACGTCCTATAAAAAAAGGATTCATAGCAAAATTGGGAAGCTGTTGTATTATTTGTCAGAACGTAAATTAAAAAGAGGGTAGGTCCTAGTTTGCTCTTTTGTAGAACACCGCTTTTTAATCCTTGGGGCTGTGAGTAATTATCGTGGTGGTGGTTGTGGGACTAATCCCTATCTGGTCTAGTTCCACTAGACCAGATCCATGAGATCATAGATAGCCAAAAATTCCAAAAGCAGATGTTGACTTTTCACAGCTTTGTCACGAGAAAACCCTAAGCACTTCAAGATGTATTGCGGGCAAAACGGAGCATTGTCGCACTTGGGGCGTGATGGGTATTTTCTTTCATCGTCTTCAAAGATCATACACTTCAAGTGGCCAGTAGAAAGTCGAGACAGTGTCGTCTGAAGTACTCTGAAGCCCTTAAATGTTGTGGCGGCTCCAGGATGTCTTTGGAAGTACCAAGGGTGAGCAGGAGGGTCATCGCAGGTTTTTGAAGTAAGTTGTTTAGTAATGGAAGATATCTCTGATGGTGTTAGTGCATGCGATCTTCCGGGTTCAAAGGATTAATGGCGGCAGCCTTTGCAAGGTCGTCGGCTACTTCATTCCCAGGCAGACCAACATACGAGGGAACTCACTGGAGGTGGATTGGGTGTTGAATTTAAAAGCTTTTCAACAAGAGTAAAATACTTCTACTAGTACTGTCGCCGATGGATTGCCAATTGAAAAGGCGCTGGATCGATATTCGACTGTCTGTAAGGATCCGTATCTCCGAGAAATCATTTTGTGTATGAGTTTACCATGAGTAATGAGAATTCGATAGGTTCCGCTACAAGCAACAAGAAACAGTCATCAAGGCAATTTGGTTACGTGTGCAAAAATGTTTTATATGGAATCATATACTAACAGGAAATTAAGATTAAAACAAAAAGAAACTTCGGTATGACCAGTTCAGCTTAACAATCTATTCTTTTGGTTTCCAAGTGAGGGATTGCCTCCAAATAATCTCGGTAAGTAACGCTGTGACATAATTATTTCCAAGACATAGTTCTTTCACACTTTTAAATAATAACACTATTATATCACAACAGTTTTTCATAAGTAACCTGCAAATCTGTCTGTGAATGTTTGATGCCGTGGAACCAAGATACTTTTCCTTTTTGGGTGAGAGGATCAAGAAGAAAGGCACCAACTTCGTCTTCCTAAATTCCTTAAGAATAACACATGATGCAATTCTAAATACCACTAGTTCATGATACACTAATCCCCCACTCATGAAATGAACAGTTCTTGTTGCTATTGAAATCATCCTAACCAAACTATAAGGCGGAAATTATTCATGTGGTAGACAAATAGTAAGAATATTCTTAGAGTTTCCTATATATCAAGCTTTAAAATGAATATGAAACATTTGAATTCTAGATTCGTGAAATTTAGAGATATATTGATCCGAGATCTCTTCTTTTTATAGTACTCAAATACTTAAAGTATAATCAAATTTTTCGCAATCACTGATTTCCAAGAACTCTCAGATCACTGGAATTTAAACCCCCGTTCATTAATACAAAACAGTTTATTAATCTCTGATCATTTTTATTACTTCTTACATATAGGGATGTTAAATTCCCGGGAATTTTGGGAATAAACCTGGAATTTTAAAGGAATAAACTCATCCAATCATCTATCTCTAAATGGATTGCTTTGCCTTATAAATATGAAGAGAAGTGAAGTAAATTACGTAAAAATATGCAACAAAAATATCTGTTCTGTCTTCTATATGAAAGTTAATTAGCCTCTTTCTGAGAAAAAATACTTATTAAAATAATAAAAAATAATGAATTGATGTGTTCAATAAAAAATATTAAGATATATTTCTCAGGACTGTCAGAATAAATACTGGTATTTCCATGTTTCCGTCGTTATAAATCCATAAATTCATGTTGAGAAATAAAGAAAAAAAATTTCCTCAAGTTTAATTTTTGTAGTTTTTCTAAATTATTCCTTAATGCACAATTGTTTTCTTTTCCAGGAAAACCTTCTATTACTGTAATTAGCTGTAAAAATTATAAAACAAGTGAATTTTTATTTATTGATTTAAAAAATGATTGATTAAAGAAACTTCAGAAATTTTTAAATCATCTGAAAAATTTCAAGACTCTCGAAGACTTTAAGAACTCCCAAGAAAAACAACCGAATCTATTTCCGAAAGTAAACCTGTTTTTTTCCTCTCCTTTACATCACAACTTATATTCTTGGTTTTTCATTACTCTCAATTAATTTGGGGGAGTACGATTATCGAAGATTGCTACTTTTATCGAACGGCTATTGATTTTACACACTTGAAGTGTTATTGCCAGTAATTTATACAATATTTTTTCCCATTAAAAGTGAAAACAAAATACAATCTATGGACACCTTTTTGTTCTTACGTGAATTCAACATGCTTACTTAGACTAAAGGTTCGATTTTGCATAAAACGCTAAATATTATTTTTTGCGCAGTTGTAAAACAGAGTAGGCATATTTATTTCAATTAATTTAAATTGTTTATATTTCTTTCTAACCCTAGATAAAATTCCCAGCCATGTCAAATGTTATTTATTGTTAGTCATTCTTTACCTGAATTCCTATTTTCCATTAAAAATTATCTTCACACAATAATGTGATGATGTTTTCAAAATCAGAAAAAAATGTGTTGTCCACAAGATTATTTCCAATCATTATGTATTTTAAAAGTCTTTTACATTTTTTTACTTGAGAGTTTCCCAAAAGCATGTTTGAGTAATATATTGTCTGTATTTGAAATGCATCTAACCAATTGCTGTTGTAGTTATTATTACTTTATTTATTTTACTGTAAAACAAACTATTTGTAATGAATATATTCACAGTTAAAAATTCGTGTTTTAGCCTTCGAAAATAAGGTTAAATAAGATTTTAAATACATTTACTTGAATATATTGCAATAATGTTCAATATACATTCAAGAACACCAAAAATAGAATACCAGGAAGGATGAAAAGTACATGGGTTACCATGGGTGTAATGGGTACAGTTACCATGGGTGTAATGGGGTCTGGAGAAAATTTCCTTTCCCTTCAAATCAATATCAAAATTGAGGTAGTGGATCCTCTGGTGGTGCCATCTTTAGGAAGAGTTTAGAGCAAAGTCGTACTTTCTCGTTCGTGGTGCTCTGACAAAATGAAAGAAGCACTCTACTAACTTAAATTTGCATAGCCAACAGCATAGTTAGCTTGGCTTGTCCAAGTATCATGAGTTACAACAAGAACAAATTATCATTCATATAAGATACGAGTGCTGTTCTTTCTATATTTAACGTATATGGAGAGAATTATAAACGAGCGAGAAACATAAACATCATCTAAGAGTCTAAACAGTACCTCGATCTTTTCACAGTGTTCATTAAAAAAACGGCATTAAATATTTGCAGTTACATAACTAAAATGAACTGTTTCAAATAGCATTTTTTTCAATAGAAACTGTCATTTAACATCAGTATAAGAGCTATAAGAGTAAGCAGAAATCCTAAACAAAAATTTTAATCATAAGTATCACATGGCTTACGGAAATTATGTAAATAGGAAAAACAATTCCTTTTCGGCTTGCTACTTCTCCATACTTATTCCTACAGCAAAGATTCAACAATGAGATATTTCCATGTTTACTTAGTACAGAGACGAATATGCAAGGACTTGTACTTCATTCATAAATCTTTTTCTTTATATTGAATTAAAAACGAGAAGAGTAATTCATATTCTCTCATTATAATCATTGCTTTTAATGCAAACATTAACTAGTCATTATTAATATCAAAATTTAAAAAACGTGAAGAACATTGGAACATATAATAAAACTAATTGATTCCGTAGAGGACGTCCTAAACACCTTAGTCCCTGTTGAAAGATATTTTAATATGATACGCATAGTTTGGTTTCTATGAAGACCACACTATGAGTTGGACAGTAAAGTATCCTCTTACCGCATAGCTTGGATCCATATTTTTGAATCACAAGGGGTGTGTGACGAATCTGGAAAACTCCCAAACACCCAAACCATAAAAAACATTTTTACAAATGCTTCTGCAAGCATTTGTAAAAATGTTTTTTGTATCCCTCTAATTATATGTTTGATATTTTAATGTATGTTTTATTTTACTTTGCCTTGTGATTTAGCAGAAAATTAAACCATATGTATTAAAATAACAAGACATTTTCTCGTTAAATGAATATCATTAGTTTAAATGCTATTTCATTGTTTCATTTAACATTTATTTTTCGAGAAGTCCTGTTACACACACAATTAGAGTAATATAAAACATTTCTAGTAGCGTACTTCCATTTGGTTTCTATGTTAATTTATCTCTTAATTTTTTATGTCAGTATATGGATTGAGAAATATGCACAGAAATTGTCTAATACTTTCAGTTCTAATACTTGAACAGCGTATAAAATTGCTTTACTTTTCCTAAAATAATAATAAATAATAAATTTTCAGGTAATAACAATATTGCAAATTTTATCACTTATTGTTTTATTTAACATTAAAATGATTCTATATTTGAATGTATAAGAATTTTCTATTAAGCATTAGAACAAATTATATACGAGCAGTTTAAATTTGTTGAAATGATAAACATTTGCAATTAACTTTTTTCCTGTGAAAAGAGCAATATGTAAAATATATTTTTAACTATATAATATGTAATTCTCATCTTCTAAAATAGCAGTTCTATTTTGTAAGAGTTCTTTAATTTTTATAGCAAATAGCTGTATAAGCTAGGTTTCACTTGCATACAGTAACAGGGAAAAATTAATCTACACAAAAATAAACTAATTTTTCAACAGGTTAAAAAAAGTTTTTTCTGTATAAAATTACCTTATATATAATATATATATATATATATAAGGCACACCAATTGCCAGTTTTTTGTTATAATTTTAATCAATTTATTTTTTCCATTGTTCCTAGGGACTTATTATTTACGAGAACTTTTAGATCGCACATTTTACTTGTTGCCTAGACTAAAATTATTTTAAAAAAAATACTTCCATTTGATTTTTGTATTGAACATTTTTTGAGGGAAAAAAATACATTAATTTTTGGAAAGGAGTTGGAATTTCAACTTTCTTCTCTTAAATATTTTTTATTTTAAAATTATTCTTTACCAAATATTCACAAAAATTGTTTGCATATAGATAATTTTAACTATATTTATAAATAGAAATAAATTGCAAAAATTAATGAGAATATTTTTTTATTTAAGTCACAAATATATTTCATGATTACTTCAAAATTCTCGAATGAAATTATAGCTATGAAAGAATTTTTATTTAAATGATCAATATTCTTTATATTGTATAAATTATGTATATTATACACTGTATAAAATAAAGGTTATTAAACATCTTTAATAGATATTCACATTTCTTTGTTATATATATATAATATTATATATATATATATAGCTTTTCCAGATTCTACAGGTAATTTAATGACATTTTCCACCAGGCATATTAAATAATTTCAGTCTTTACACAATTTTCATCAAGGAATATTTTCCCTCACAAAAATTTTATATTTAAATATTAATATTCAGAGAATTTTATATAATATATATAAACAGAAAAATAATCTATCAAAATCTGTGATTACTTCCCTTCACACACATAAATCTAACTACATGCGGTCTTGAATAAACTGAATTACCATGAAATTATTGGGGCTGAACTGAACCTTTATTTTAATCAACAGTTATAAATAAAATAATCTACTATAGAGCGTGCCGCTATCCAGTGGTAACTCTCAACACTAGACTCAATTCAGTTTCCAGAAAATTTCAATAAAAATTTAAAAAATTATATTCTCTAACAAAAAAAATGCATAAAGGTAAGTAAAAACTCCAGTAGTTATTCACGATTTTCAAGAGTTAAGTCGAAATTCCAGGAGTTTCAAGGGCCCTAAAATTTTTTTTTCAGATTCCAGTCTCAAGGAGTTGTATGAAACCTGGTCAAGAGTGAAGAGGATTCTATTTGGCAAATTTCAAGAGAGCATTGAAGAAATACTAATAAAATTCCATACAAGGTGATCCTTGTATGGGTGCCAGGGCACAAAGGTATCGAAGGTAATGAAAGGGCTGATGAACTTGCTAAACAAGGATCGTCTTTTGCTCCCATTGGTGCAGAACCTTTTTGTGGGATCAATTTGAAGACAGCAAAAACCAATGTTCTTAGATGGGAAAAACGGTAGATGTATGAAGCTTGGCTCAATACTCCTGGTCAAACCCACGCTAAAAGTAAGATCTGTGGATCATCAGCGAGGATTGCCTCTGAAATTCTAAGATGCTCTAGGCAGAAGATACGTTTAATCGTAGGCTTCATAACTGGGCACTACTATTTCAGAAATCACCTCCATAAAATGGGACTGTTTCAGCAAGACCCTATCTGCAGGAAATGTCATACGCAAGAGGAAACGGCCAAACATATTTACGAATGCGAGGCTCTTGGCCTCCCTCGATTAACTTCTTTAGGCATCATCCATACTAGAGAGTTACAGACTCCATTAAAGGATTATCGGACTTTATTAATAAAGTGGGTGACCCGAGCAACTGGAACTAGAAAACATTGGGTTTGGAGTTAATAGTACAAAATGCTGATAAAAGCAGAGGTGCCCAATGACATACAAACCGGACTCTAAGAATAAGAATAAAATTCTATTTATCTTTGATTTTAAAATAATTTAAATTCATTTCGAATTAGATAGCAGTCAATTTTAAGTACTTAAGTTAAAATATTAGGAGTGTATATATATATATATATTGGTCTTTATATTTCATTAGCTAAGATCTTAAGGTATGCATATTTCACAAAAGTACTGATCATTTCCTTACAATTGAGCAATTCTTCCATAATCTAACTGCATCACTCAAAGCGTATCATACAACATACTTATTCCTTTTTATATATTTCCCCTAATTTATTTACAACTAAAACTGATTTTCAATTGAGATTGATTTGTTATCTTTTTGATAATAGCGACTTTTCTCTTAATATTTTACTCTGAATAACTCTTCGAAAACTTAATGCAGAACAATTTTATTCAACAGTGAATTTTAGGAACTTCTCTATCATACCCGTGTTCTACATCCCCTTTTAAATATATTTCATGTCATACTGCCTATAAATATAAGAGATAAAAACTTTGTTTAATCATTTTATATTGCACGTTATCTTCCTATAGGTCTTTAATGTGAAAGTTGTTACTTACATGGTTTACATCTCTTAAGATTCATGCCATTTTTACTATTTTGTGACCGATTTGTTAAACATAACGATTATTGAGTCAGCAGATCCTGGGAAATATTCAGTAAAAAGGAAGTTATGACACTTCAAAGCATCGGATATAATTAAGACAGTTTATTTTTTATCAATTTCATTTTTCAGCATTTGGAAAACAAAATCAATAAATTACTTCTTTAAAATCATGCAAAAATGGGGTTAATCAATACGAGAAAAATTACTGAAAAAAAAGACTAGAGTGACAGTTTAAAAATTGATTTATTATAATATATATGTATGCCATGTGTGTGCACGTATATTATGAAGACTTATTAATTCAATTGTTAATCAGTTAGCGAAAGTAATAAGTCAAATATGGATTGCTAGATAAAAAAAACCAGTCTTCTTCAAACAAGCTTTGGTTGGTTAGAAAAAAAGAGTGCAAAAGACAAAAAAGAAACAAACTATTCTAAAATACATCACAAATTAAATAAATCAATATATATATACATATACGTTTTTATAAGATATTGATTTTTAAAGAAAATTATTTTAATTTAATAAAAATATTCATGATGGAAAATTTTAAATTGGAAAAGTATTTAAATAAGCTAGCAAAATATTAGATATTTTCCTATGTACTTTGAAAATGAATTACAGAAAGTAAAGTTGTACTGAGTATTTTTTTAATACAATAAATTATTTAAATAAATATTAACATAAAATTAGTAACAAGCCAAATGAAAACTAACAAACTTGTTAATTTCATTAAACCCAAACAAGTAGTAAATAGATTAACAACTCACTTACAAGTTTCTGAACAGTCAAGTTCAAATCATTAAAGTTCTCTTCAAATATTCTTATAGTATTGCACACACACAAGCCCAATAATATTATTTAAATATTCAGCGAGTTAAGTAAATTGACTTAGTGTTGACTGTTTTCAAAAATTGTATGTGCAAAGTTTAAATACTGAGATACAATTAGGAACAAAAAAGTTTGGCCTTAAATATATAAAATACCAGAAATTAAATCTGAAACAAACATTTCACAATTGTTTTGGAAACCCATTAAATTTTAAATAACACTTTAGAGGAGAATCTATAAAAATCAATAAACTATAATATTTTGATGATAGAGATTTTATTCTGAAGTATAGGGGACCCTCTTATGCTTAATAAAATTTATGGAGATAAGTTTTCAAAAACATATCACAGTTGAGTATAAAATACTTTTATTAAAAGTTATTACAATCACAACTTATATAGTTCACACACCACAATTCAGTACATATTTAATTCTTACATCACTGTAACACTCTTTTGATATAGGTTGAGAATGAAAAATAAAAGTTCTTGCTACTAAAAATCATAATTTCAAATAAAAGAAATAAAATGTATGAAAAATTATTCACGCAATTCTTTTATACAATTTTTAAAGTCTCAAAAGCATATAAATATCCGAAAAAATAGACAACAGATGTTAATTTACATAAAGAGTCTACACTACAAATCTGTTAAATATACAGTTATATTTTTCCAATTTTATCATGCATTAAATTCTTATAATTCAGCTATCAATTTCCTATAAAAAAAGAGTAAAATATTTTATTACATTGATAGGAATTTAAATTAATATAAAAGGAATGTTCAATAAATAAGCAGATTAAAATAGATTTGAGTTAATGTTTTACAATGAATTCCTTTTAATTATTGCATAATCATTATTTATATATTATTAAAAGTCATAATTTAAATAATTGCATTAAGTCTTCATAGAAAATATGTTAAGTATGCTCCAAACAAATTATGTTAAAAATATCTTCAAGCAATAATAAATTGCTACTTCTCTATTTTAGACATCTAGGACCGTTCTTTTACAGTTTCAGAAGTAAAAAGCCCCAGGAAATGAAGCTATTTTATACTTTGAACCAACGATCACTAGACAGTTCACAATCGATTTGGCAAAGGCATTTTCAAAAGATCATGTTAATATTCTGGTTGTTAATTTGGGATTTGATAAAATATTAAAATTATTTCAAATTTGAGAAGTGAATTCAACAAACACTGCTATGATGTCAAATGGATTTTGGTATTACTTTGTTAAATAGTCTTTTTGAGTTAAAGAAAATCCTCAGAATCAATTTTTGTAATGAAAAATTGATTCAAGATTAATGCTACAATGAAGTGGAACTGACTAATTTTAAAAATGGATTAATCGCCTATAAAATCACTTACTTCTAAAAATATTTGGCCCCTTTTGTTCTTTGAGAAATGTTAGACCAGATTTATGTGAAGGCATCACTCAACTCTGCGAGCAATTTTTTTTAAGCATTGAAATTTATTAAAAAATAAAAACAGAAAGACTCACTGATGAGCAAACTTGGATAATTTTTATGCAAAAATTCTATACCATTTTCTCTTCCATTGTCTATGATTTTAATTTTCTTTCTGATACCGTTACACTAAAACAGATTGCATTTTCATTAGAAATTAGTCTAAAGACATCAAGCTAGTTAATGATTTTTTTAAAAATTGGCAATTCATCCGGTTGATAGTTAAGAATAGGATTTAAAAATGGTTAACAGCTCAGAAGCACTGCATGTTTAGTGACTACTGTTCTAAACAATGGATTTTGCAATATTCAAAGCTACTGAGTTTTATAGAAGTATTTTATTCTCCGTAGGTTTAATTAAACCCAGATTACATATATATAACAAAATTAACTAAATTTTAAGCTTCAGATAAGCATTACATATTTACAACTGTTAGTCAGATTACAAAAAATGATCAATTAAAATTAATTAATTTAGACAATTAACTCTGCATATGCAGTTGCAAAAACAGATGTTTGCACACATATTTTTATTTCTCATACATATCTGTTCTTTTCTACCCAAAAAAAGGGGGTTGTAGCTAGCATTTTTGCATAAATTTACACAAGTGGTTTTTATCCTTCATATAAGTCGTAAATTTTCCAGTGTCAATTTTTTACGGCAAGCTTTGAAAAAAAAAGAGTTTAATTTTTGGAAGAATAAACAACCAATTTAAGAAATTTAAATTTATTTAAAACAGATAACAAGTTTTGTTTAGCAACAGATGGATTTACTAAAATCTAAGATAACAATGATATTAATTTTAGTTATAAAATTCCTTTTTACTGACACAATTTTTAAAATAGGGTGGTTAATATTTTAACATTTAGCAGTATTCTGAAATTACAATATATGCAGATAGAAATATTAATACATTTTAAAATAGATATTTTAATGACATAACATTTCATAAGCCAACTGCTAATAGCTCACTAAAGAATGGATTTTTGACACAAATGAAGATGTAAGAAAACTAAAATGCTAAAATTTTAAAAATTTGGATTAAATGAAGTGTTTAACATTTATAGTTAACATTTATAAATATAGGTCAATCTTATGTTCATATATTCAAATCGTAGAGAAATCTTGGAAGAAATTGCAGTGCTCCGCCAGATAAAGAAAAATAGGAATTTTGATAAATGTAATTCCAAATGTGACTACAGTATGGAAGATGTGTTAATATATGGTAATCACTGAACCCATGAAATGATACAGCACTTAATATTGAATCCTACTAGCATGTTATTTAGGAACAACTGCACATAAAAAATAATTTTGATAGAATTCCTTATAATTTAGAAAAAACAGAATTAGTAAAAAATTATTTCAAGATGACAGCCACAGCATTCATTTCTAAAACTGTAACAATTGATAGAAGCTAATTATGAAACTCTCACCGTGTTGTCAAAAAGAAAAAATATTGTTATCAATTAGTTTAAGGGTCATTTTTTTTCACACATGACGACAATTAGGACCTACAGTATAAAGTTGATTCCAAATATTAATACCAAGGTGCGATTTGAACCCATAAACAAATAATATTGAGTTATATTCTAATTACTGTAGATATGCAAAAAGTTTGAGAGACTTTATATTTAAAACTACACAAGTTGAATTTAAGCATTCATAATAAACAGTATCTTGTGTGTGTTTACAAATAGTAAAATACCTTTAAAAATTTAGGTGTAAATATTATTTCATAACATGTTGGTGCTGTATACAATTCAAAACAATGGTGAAGTAAAACTTACTTTGCCATTTTCTTTGCACATAAAGCTGGTATTTTGAGAAGTATTATAGCTTTTGTCAAAGCTAAAAGGATGAGGTAGAGTTTTCTTATTTTCAGCTGAGAAGAACTTCAAACCTTTGTAACCATCACATTTCGAAAAAGGTACCTTTAAAATTCAATTTTATACATTTTTATTCTATGACAATATAAATTTATAAATCATAACGCAATGGATAAATCTGAATTAAAATACCTTTTTTAGACTAATCAAATCTTTAGCTATATTAATATCACGTAATGCCTTTGAACAATTTTTAGTAGATGTAGGTTCAGGATTCAGAATGGCTTGTAATTCTTTACCTATTTTTTTAAATTTTTGGATACCATCTGTTTTGGATGCTGTTCTTTCACCATGAAGTCCAACTTGGCTATAAAAATGAAATTTCAGACAAATATAGCATTTCGAAATCTAAATATTACACAAGAAATATAAAACCAAAATATTCAATTTGTATAATTATATCGATTCCATATAATTTTTAAGATATTGGCTATTTAAAAATACTATTTCTAAACAGATATTCAAAATTTTTCTTTCAATAGCAAAATGATAAGTTAATAGATATAAAAATCTTTTGCAAAATATATTATCAACTTACATTGAATTTGGATTTATGAAGCAAATAAGGACAAAGCTTTATGAGCACTGAAATATTTAAACTTTATTACTTTACAATTTTTTTAATCTGTGTAGTAAGTACTTAAAACCTTGATTTAAAAATATATTAAACACAAACTAGATATAGCACAATCTCTATTATTTTAACCATCGAAATTTTCTAAATATTGAGTTTAATACTCATAACATAAATTTATCACTCAAATATCATTTAAAATTTTAATATTTATAGGTAATATGTTTAAGACTACTTAAGAAATTTCTTCTGTTGACCAGAAAAAATGGTTATTTTGTTATTTAGGCATCAATCGATTAAGATTATTTTTGTAATTAACTAGTCGTATGCATTAATACGATTCATTAAAATAAAAATTTTATTTCCCGCATAAAGGCTAAGTGGACTAAAACCCAAACTTTAAAATAGACTCAGAACCATTGCAAAAAATTACAATTATGTTGGAAGAGTCAGCTGAATTTATTGCACCAGAGTGAGTTCACAGAAAAATGAAGCTAGTCAATAGTACTCTGAAAAGTTTCATTAGCATTTAGTTAAACTAATTGTGAATAAAACACTAAGTCAGTTTAAGAATCAAAACTTTGCTTACTTCTTAGCCATATAGCAAAATTTGGTTAAATACTCAAACGCGAGAATTTGAAATACAAAGTTTAAAACTTGAAAAATATATTAAACATTTAAGTAAAACTTCTTTTACCTTTTATAAAAGGATAAATGAATCTGATTTGATATTTTTACAGTAAATATTTACCTGTTTTTTTCAAAATATTTTAATTTTCTGCTAGCTGGCTGAAGTTCTGAGAAACAAAAATTTGTTAAAACTGGGAAAAAACCTTAAAATATAACAAACTTAAAATATAACAAACTGAACAAACTATTCTAAGATTTTATTCGAAAACTAAAGAGAGTCAAATGCAAGTCAGCAAAAAGATTATTCAATGATATTTTACATCAATATATTATATAGATTTTCCAAATTAGTTAATTTTCACAAAGTCTGTTAACCGGAAAATTTTATAATATGGTACATTTACGTTAACACATAAATAGACAATTAAGCTAAACAATTTGAATGAATAAATAAACGAGTTTAAGCAATCTTTTCCTAGATTCTGTCAGACGTTTAAGGAACTTTTGATAAAGCAGAATTTAAAAGTTAAATTTAGAAGTTATTTTAAAACCATAGCAGTCCTTGAATATTCTGTTCACCAATATAATAAAATTAAAAAAAATTTAATTACCTTTAACTGTGTGTTCATTTAAAATTTTAGGTTTTGCTTGAATCTTTTTTTCAAACAATTTGTGCATTACATAAGGAGCCTGAAAAAAATTAAAAAAGTTTAAAATTTTATCTGAAGATTTTAAAGATCAATAAGAATATTAAAGAGCACTTTTGCAAACAATTTAGTAAACGCAAATTGAAATACTTACTTTGTTTTCCTTTAGTCTCTTGAAATTAATTTCATTAAGTCTTAAGAGTTGAAACATTTCATTTTGTAGTTCTTGTACTTTCTCCATCTCTAGTTCTTCAGTGGTTTTGGGTTTTTTATTCTTATCTTTATTCAAAGTTCGCCTAAAACGTAAAAGAATTTATAGCTAAGTATTTCATACATGTTTGAATTTCAAAATTAATATGTCCTATAAAAACATTTTAGAATTCAAGATAAAATTTTTGTGAAGTTTAACATTTTTAGTTAATTCAAGAAGATTTTTGAATGAAGACACTAATTCTATAAGTAGACTAAGGTCATGGAGACCAATACACCATGAATTTTGAACTTATAAACACACGATAGTAAGAAGTAACCGAAAAAACAAGGTTTTCTTGCAAAACAATGCAGATGTCCAATGAAATATTCCAGATTGAAATTTCAATAAATATACCATAGCTAGCTTCTCTTAAGTTACTCAGTCTTGAAATAAAAACTCATTTGGAAGTAGATTTTTAAAAGGAAATAAAATAGAAAATCATGCACTGAAATCAACTTTTAATTAGCCTAAATTTCTATCTTGTCTTCTGGATTTTCCATCAAAATATTTAAATTTAACTCGAAAAGTAATTTGACACTATAACCTCTACTTTAATAACTAAAGATAAATTTTCCTTAATGCCTAGTTACTAGGATTTTTCTTTTATCACAAGGAGTAGAAATGACAGTGCCTTGACATAGTGGAGCAATCAATGAACATGACTTTGTTACCCTATAAATTAAAGTCACAAATGTTTATAGCCAAAAGGTTTTAGAAAAGTGACCAAAACAAAAAAGTTTATAATTTTGCTAAGCTATTAGAAAAAATATTTAAATTTATTTTTGTAAAGTTAAAAACAGAAGTAATCTAATAAATATTTTCATAGATATTAGCCATAACTCAAAACATTTCAGATCAGAGTACTAAAAAGTATAAACACAAAATCGTAAAAAGATATAAAACATAGAACAGGGAAATACTCTAAGGAAAAACTAGTTGAAAATCATATTAAAAAGGTTTTGAAAAAAACCTGAATGTTCAACTATTCAAGCATTTCAAAAAGAGAACGGGAATGCTGCATTCAACATTTAATTATAAGTATTTTTAAAGGAAAAAATTTTAAAAACCAAAGTGCAGTAAGATTTTCATTTGTGATTGTTATTTAGATAACAGGTCTTAAAATATTAATTTCATAACTTTTTTAATACGAAGTTGTAATGTCTTCCCAATTACCAAGTATGTCAATTTGTATATACTTAATAGTAACCACATTTTTTAACATATCAAATCTATATTATTAAAAAAGTATTGAAACTAAAAATTTAACTTTTTCAGTTATAGTAGAAGAAATAAAAATATCTAAGTTTACACAAATTATAAATTCATTCAATTAAAAAATTTGTTTTCAATTCTTTTTTATTGGAAATTTTAATGAGTAAATTAATCAACTTTTTCTACTAATCGAACATTAGTATTCCCTATATATAGCATTCTTGTTTTAAAGGAATGCTTATTTATCAATTTTAAATTTATACCATTATCTATATCTTAGAGCTTACACTTATCAGTATAAGAAAACATTAGACATATTTCTGTTTTTAAATAAGCAATCCCAGAAAGTTTTCAACTATCTTTTGTAATAACATATTAAAAAAATTGAGGAGATAACACCAAGTAAATAGCTTTACAAAGATAGAAATTGCTTATTTGTTATAATTATTACTAATCAAATTTCAAATCTTACAGCAAGTCTGACACACACACACAAAAAATCTTAACATCTATAAGAGTCTTGGGAATTTTTTAGAATAGTCTAAATATCTTAAAAGCAATAATATTTCCTGTCATAATTGTTCCCTAGAGATTTATTAAAAAGAAAACAAGAGACATACTTCAAACACATAGGTGTAACTGGAAACAATTTATTTTTGGTTTTAATACGGCAATCAGAGAGACTTCTTCGATGTTTTGGAGCACTAATCATAGTTAGCTTATCTGGAGCTTTTGATTTTT
>JAJQOW010001722.1:0-36117 GCA_037975125.1 Latrodectus hesperus | reverse complement strand
GTAACGAAAACATATTTCTTTACGAATTACTGTTTACGATTAGTATAGTTTTAAGCAAATTTTGTATTTCTTATTCTCAAATAATATAAACGTAGAGTGTGCCAGTGGTTCATAAACATTAAAACGGGCACACTTTAAATACACAAATGTTAGACAAACAATAGCATGATAAAATGACAAAGCTATTTTGTTATAGTGCCTACTCGCAATGGTAACAACATATAATCAAAATATAATGACCCGCGTATCACCTGCACGCATCCGCATTACAGAAGTATCTCCCTTACTCAATGTAACACTTACTCGATGTCGACTCTTTACTCTCCATTGTCTAGGAGCAAACGTGATCCTCGCTGTCAACTAGCGACATCTATTTATGATTTTGGATCCTACATATAAATGTAATTGATATACCTAAATCTCTCAATTATTGTATCTTAAGTATAATCAATAATAATAATCTTAAGTATAATTAGTTGGTAAAATAATCTTAAAAGTTTTATAGTGATCAAGCCATTTTTAACTTACTGATATTGATAAAATTTATTTTTCATAGCCGTCTTTTTTATGAACTTTATTTGTGATTTAAAATTTTGAGACATATGGCTAAGAAAAATTATTAAAAAAATTTCTGGCCGCTTTTCGATTTTTTTAACGTTGAACTGGTAATCAAATGGTTAGAGTCCTGGCATTGAATTCAATAATTAGTAGGGTTGGTACCAACTCATGGTTATAGTAGTTTAGAAACTGTTTAAACTCTATGTCCCATTTTGATAAGTCCCCATGAGATGAAAATAATCATTTCGCTACAAGCAAACCAACGAAACAATTTTTATTAACTTAAAGATCTTTAATAACCTATAAGTTTAGATGTCATTTTTCCCCTAATGAAATTAATAAAAGTAAAGTAAGAAGTTAAAATCGTTCTCACTATATAAAATTTAAATATATAAAGATATATAATAATTTTTGTCCTTTTCAATTTACTAAAAAATATTTTGTATTTACAGGATTTAACCTGTTTCTAAATTCTATTATTCTTGATTATCTAGTATGTTAGTTTATGACATGAAATCTTTTTCAGATAATATTTTTGATTTATAGATAAAAATTTTTCACAGAATTTAACTAAATGTATGCTGCACATATCTCATAATTCAAGAGTATGATAATTTTAATAATAGATTAATTCGTATGCTTTAGACAATATCTTCACATTCAAGTATTGTTAGAGAGCTCAAATATTTAGATTTAAGATGATATTACGTCCATTTACTTGGTTTCATTTCAATCAACGCCACAAGTAAAAGACCAGATACATTGACTGCAAACACTCCTTCCAATAACTCAGTCTAATCACTTCAGAGCCATCTGTCGTAACCGAGTATAACTATAAATAATGTTTTTGAAAAATAAGCTCTTTTAAGAAAGATTCCCGAATAAACTTAGAAATCTTTTGATTTCATTGATAAAGCAACATTTATAGTATAAAGTGCGTCCATTTAAAGATGCAATAAAAGTAAAAATAAAGAATATTTCTAAAATTATTACAAACTTTGACTGGTTTGAAAATAATTCAAAACATATAGCTCGGAGCAATTCTTACATTTTCAGATTAGGAAGTAACTAAATAAAATAAAGAAAATTCAAAATTGTATATAATAGAAGAAAATATTGATTTCTCACACCATTAAAATAAGAAAAAAATATTTTTATTAAAAAAATAAGAAAAAGCATTTTTACTTGATCATACAGTTTCTCCTGCAAAACAAAATATAGAGAAATGCAAATTTTTAAAAAAAAAGAAAAAGAAAAAAAGAGAGAGAGAAAGGATTTTATGATTGCTGGTAATTTCTCTTACATAGGAAGCAAATATGCGTTTTGGTCTCCAGAATTGAAATGATAGTTTTAACGTAAATAGCCCTGTTGTATACAACAAAGCCATTATTGATTTTGTCTACTCATCAAGATTATTCTTCCCTGAGTTCTTTACTTGGAATGTTTTCTTTATTGATCTTAACCCGAAGTCATAAGTTGCTTACGTGTTTTTCAATGCAACTGTAGTTTTTCACATAAATATTTATTTATTTATGAAGAGTTCTCTTCGGTTAATAATAATTCGCCATATCTCCAAAGGAAAAAAAGTGTTACCGTAATTAATAATTTATCTTATGATATATATTTCTCCTGGCTACAATTAATTGTTTTGAGATATTTATAATTAAAATAAAATAACTATTTTTTCGTTCCCTTATTTTCGTAATTTTTTTTACAAAAATTTAAAACTAAGATGAAACTGATGAACAGAATAAAGAAAGAACTCCCTTTTTCTGTTTCTCTTCTTGGTGAACTTTTTTACCTGATAGCTAAGTAAATTATTTATTTTTAATTATGCAAAGAAAGTTTGCAATTTATCGAAAATTATCTAAATTATATTGAAAAAAATCTGTAAGGAAAAATCACATGAGAACACCGGGGCACCACAATTATGATTGATTATTTAGGATCAGACATTAATTTATTTCTCGAGTACTTAATGCAATATAAGAAATTTAAGCGTTTTATAACAACATTGTCATAACTCTCGGATACTTCTCTAGGTGAAAACATGAAGTGAAATTGGGTTGTTACAAAGAGTTGTACAAAAGATGAACAACATTGTAGCCATTTTACACTGAAATACGCAAAATTGGCAAAATTGAAAGAAGAAAATGTAAATTATGCATACATATTATATATATATATATATATATATATATATATATATATATATATATATATATATATATATATATATATTATATATATATATATATATATATATATATATATATATATATATATATATATATATATATATATATATAAAGCGTGCAATGGTTCCTAAGCAAAAGAGCAAAACACGGTTTTAAAACAGACACACTTAAATTACACAAATTTTGTACAAACAATAACATAATAAAAGAACAAAGCTATTTTGCTACAGTGCCTATTCGCACTGGTAACAACATAATATCAAAATATAATTACCGGGGTATCACCCCTGCTCGGCAACGCAATGTAAAAATATATCTCTCTTAGTCAGTGTAGCACTTACCCGTCGCTGACTCATCTTACTCTCTGTTGTCAGGGAACATCGGCTATAAATTAGCGACATCTATTTATAATTTTGGATCCTATATATATCATTGTTATTATTATTACTACGATTTCTTAATGAACGAATAAATGATTTTTTTTTACAGAATGGCATTTATATGAAATTTTTTTCTTAACATATTCTTCTCTTTTACAAAATGAACAAGTTTATTTAGTTTATAGTTTAGATTTAAATAATAAAATTGAGAACTGAAAGATCATGGTAATATATTTATAAAAATGAGAATATTTGAAAAACTTCAACTGCAAACCAGAACGATAACTTCGCAGCTTCCAGTTCAGTGCTAAACGCAATAAAAACTTGTAAATTTTCTTTGATGATAAATACTTCAACATTTTCTTTAATTCTGAAAATATTTTTGCGATATAACTTGCATAAGAGGCCAATGCTTTAACTCAGAATAATATATTAAAAGTTCGAGAAACAGTAAAATTTCTTATTTTACATTGCTTATATCTCAGAAATTCTCAGATATTAATCAAGTACTGAAGTTATTTAAGTATGAAGAATGAAAATGAGAATATTTTCTTTTGCTGATTAAACATTAACACTGTTGTCTATGTGATTGGAATTTCTATGAATTGGTACTTTATAAAGGGAAGAATTGGTTTTCGAAGGAAGACATTTATGATTTTTCATGCTCAATCATACAATCTCAGAGCTTTTTAGGAAATCCTTGGTCTGATTTTTTTATTCACAATGTTTCACAAAACAATTTTTTAGTCATTCTTTATGAAGTGAAGGCACTCAATTGTTCTTAAATTCATTTTAAAAAATATACATATAGTATACTCTCTAAAAAATAATACATTATAACTATGATTAAGAATCATAGATGTTTATGTTTGAACCTTTTGAATATACTTAATATTGAATAATTTAAATGACCAAAGTTTCCATTCTCTATTCCTTCTTCAGATTTGATAAAAAAAATAAATCACAACACAAAAAGAAACATAAAGTTTGTTTTTGTTTCAATAAATAATTATGTGAGAATTTGGAGGATCTTTATTTTTATTTCTAGCAATTAAACATTTAAAAATAACTTCTCTAGTAATTGCTTATTTACCTCTTCCACAAATAAAAGATGGAAAAAAGTTAAGGTACTTTAAAAAATTAGAATAGAATTGAAATCATTGTCGATGAATTTGCAGGGACTTCAGCAAATGTGACAAAAGAAACAAAAATTCATCTTGTTCGTCCTATTTGCTTTTAAGCAAAGGAAATATAATAATATTAGAAATTTTACTTACTTTATAATTTGTGTTGACAAACATTTATTGAAAATGCCCAAACTGAAAAGAAAATTGAGTGTTTAGAGATTGAAATAAATGTATTTCATTCTTCATATTTAATGAACATTAACTTAATATAAGCAAGTATAGTTTCAAACAGTATAAATATTATTATTTATGCTGATTGATAATTTTTAAATTTATTTTTATATGTTTATCAATAGATTTTAATGAAATCATTCATTAATTAAAATTTTTAAATGGCTTCTTATTCAACTTTTGAATTTCAATTATAATATTTATTTTAAAGTTAAGGTAATGTGGAATTATTCTCATTATCTTAAATTCACAATTTATAAAAAATTACATATAAATTTCATCTAATTTAATGACATGTATTTTACAAAATGTAAATTCACATTGACATAAATATATTTTTTGAATATTTATTACCATGCAAAATAATGACTTAGTATGCACTATCAAAAAAAGTTAAAAGCAAACAAATATATTTTATTTCCCTCTATTTCTATAATTTTCCTAAAGATATATTTGTTAAAAATAAAAAAGATTTTTTATTGCTAGCAATTTTTCTTAACAAATTTAAATATACTTATTTATTTAGGTAGTAAATTATATTCTATGAATGATAAACATTTATTTGTGAATAAATCTCAAGCGAATTAATTCTTGAAAGTTTGTGCAAAATTTCAAATTAATCATATTTGAGAATATTGCATTATTATTACTTTAGTACAAATAAAATTCACACACAGGAAATTAAATTTCATTTATAATTATTTCGTTATTAAAATCTTTTAAAGTGTAAGGAAGTAAATATTTAAAATTTAGCTCAAAAATTTATTAAAATAATTGTTATATTCAGCAAATGTCATATAATTGTACCATTTAAAAGATTAGAATAATTTAGAGATAAAGATGAATTTAATTAAAGTCCTGTATAGAAGTCATGCACTGTAATTAAAATTATTCCAATTTTCTAAATTTGTTGTGTTTTGTAATAAAATTCTTTCAATAAATACATGCGTTTTAAATTATGTTTAATTATGACCTTTAAAAAATATTTTTAAATAATTATTTAATGAAACATTTTTCTAGCAAATTCATAAAATATTAAATAATTTTTAAGCAGTTTTATAAATTTTAATGAAGCGTTTGGTATAGCTCATTTAAATAGAATTTCACATTTTGTATATTTTTAAGAATATCTTAAACTGAGTCAAAACTCTTAAATAAGTCATTGCAGAATTATTTTTTTCTATAAATCATTTTACATTATAAGTTAATTTTAAAGTTGATCTTTAATGATAAATCAAAAACGTTTGTCATGATCTTTATAGCTCTTGCGTAATTTGTAAATTTAAATTGTTTAGTTCCTACTAAAATTTTAATTTCTTAAGATTTGTTTTATTAAGTTTTCATGTGCAAGACTTTCAAGAAGTTTAAGAAAACTCACTACTAAGCATAGTCTATTCTTTATAAAATATTTTATTATTTATGTAAGAATTCTCTCTTTTACATATATATTTCCTTATCTGCATTATATTTTCTGCCGGCAAATTTTATTATAACTTGCAAATATCAATTAATTTTTTTATTAAAAATTACCTTAAGCGCTTTAGGTTTTGAAAACTCCTGCATTAGCTTTAATATTACCGGGAAATACATTGTTTTTCCTGAAGGTCTGAAACAAATATTGAAACTTAAAAATACATACATTAATTTAAATAATTAAATCTAAAAATTTCATTTTTTGTTATGATTAATAATCATTCTATAATGTTTTGGAAATTTAGAGATAATTACTTGTCTTACGATAAAAAACTGATTACGAGGAAATCATATTTCTCTATATATATTTTCATATACTATCATTAAAATACTCATAAATTAAGCAGAAAAAATCATCAATGTTAATCCTTAAAATAGCTAATTTTTAAATTACTGTAAACTGCGACTCGATATGAGGAAATGAATATAAAAACTATTTCGACAGTAAGAAATTATCAACCACAGTGCATGTATAATTGACTAAAAGACATCTCCATAAATAATAAACTAAGGAATGAAGTTTCCAAATTAATAAATAAGAAAAAACATTTTCGTGTGATTAAAATTTCCTATTTCCGATTGCAACATGACATTACTTTCAAAAATTAAATTTGAAAAAAAACCAAATATTTCCTTCATTGATTGAGATTTCAGTTTAATTGTTTACTATAAGACGCGTATCAGCAATTTAATATCAGTTGAGAACACTACTGCCGAGTATTGGAGTAGACTGAGGTATGCCATTCCGAGTAGAAGTTCTGAGGTATCTTGCCACCGTTATCAAGTGAATGTGGCCTTTCTACCTGCACACTTTTCGTATTGAATATTTAGAAATTTTCTGAATATTCTTCATTACGAATTACGAATGCAATCTGGAAAAATCTCTTCGTGGGTAAAATGTTGTGGATGGTAAAATACTTTCAACAAATATTAGCAATTAGACTATGCCAAGTAATACCATTTAAGAATTGATGGATAAGTTTAAGAATTGATTGATGGATGACATACTCAGGGCTAGCTGAACCGTTAAAAGTTTGATTTGTTGCATTTTTGTATACCTTGATTAAATATTAATAAATATGAACAACTAAGAAAGGAAATGCTGTTATGAAATGTTTTAACCTGCATTGCAATTGAAAAATATTTCAACTTACGACTCTAACAATTTAATGTATTTTTATCAAGTATATAATAGAAAACAATACAATACATTTTAATATACAATAATACTGTTCTATAAGGCATATTTACCACATCCTTCTCATATCATATTTTATTTATCAAAAGCTTTCATAAATTTACTCCGTTTTTTGTAAATTAGTATTTTTTTAATATATATAAGAAATTGAATTTTAGATTTATTTAAAAAATAAAGAAGTTTCTTTATAAATAATAAATTACTATGCTTAAAGAAATTTAGTCAAGTTTTTAAAACAAAGTTGAAAAGTAATCGGTCATGTTGTCCCAAGATTAATTCTTTAAATTTACGGATTGAAATATAATATAAAAAGGTAAGAAAAAGATGTTCAAATTATTCCCTGAAAGAGATTACATTTCTAAATATTTATTTTCCGTATTTCTGAAATTAAAATATAATGAATATTTAATATTTGGTCTTAAAAGAATTCATTAGAATAGAAACTCGCAAAAATTTTTATAATATTGATATTTTAAATACAGCAATTTGTGTGACTTAGGAAAGCTTTCTTCTGTTTAATCTTAATTTAAGGATGCATACAGTTCTCGAAGAATAATCTTCGAATGCGAACTAAGATAAGTGTTTAAGGTACCTAATGAATATGGCAATTATCGAAAATCCGCTAATTTACTCTGAAAAGTTATAAATTTTGCTTGAAAACAATTTCAGTCCCCTGATTTTTGTATGCCTGCTACATAAACATCTATAATTCTAGACTAACGACTCTCTTCTTTAAGTTGGAAGATGTAATTTTTTATTTTGCACAAGGATTAGGAAAATTATTTTGCGTACTTCTTCATTGATTTAGGATTTCTTCAAATGATCACCGTTGTACTGCTACAGATTTTTCAATGCTAATGACTACTAGGCAACAAAAGCTATGAAATAACACCAAAAAAATAAAACAATCGATTGTTGTTAAGTATTTTTAATATATTTTTAGCCTTTCCAAAAGGGACTGAAAACAATCATTAAATTTTATTGCTTCCAATCACAAAATTTTTGTTTTAAATAATTATTTTCTTTATAAACTTTAAACAGAGATATTTACGAACTTTATTAATTTGTTTGTTCGGCTTCTCATTTTTAATTGAGAATGCTTCAGTTCTGATCGGTATATTATTCATACTTCGAAATAAATTTTCAAAACATTTTCAATTTCGTGGAGTATTTTTAATAGTAAATACTTTGATGGGGCTATGTCGTTATACAAAGTTCAAGTATGCTTGATTTTTATCCTAATCATAACTTATTGTTGTTGAGCCGATGGGTACACAAATTCCTCTCTTGTCCCTCCTAGAATAGTGTGAGAAAGGGGCGTAAGCTTCGGAATTAACTTCGATCCCTATTCAAAACTACCAGCTCTTTTATCATGCAGGAATTTAGCTTGCTGATTTCTGCTACAGGACGGAGTTCATTCAAACATCAGATATCTACACATGAGCAATGATTTGCAGCTGATTCAGCTTTTACATCTAAAATTCTCTATTGATAGGAATATCATTTTACTTAATATTTGGTCCATAGAAACAAAAATATTTCTCAAAAATATTTTTAAATTTTTATAAAATAAAATGCGCTTTAAAACTACAACACCGTTTATTAGAGCTTAATTTTTTATTTTCAAAACATGATGAATTACAGACAGGCATAAAAATTCAAATTGATATGACTAAAATAAAGGAAATGATTTTTATGATAGCATGCAATTTATTTTTTTATCTGAAGTGGAAACTTACATCTCGATGTACATTTTACAGTTAAAAATATTCAATGAATATTTGAGATAATAGATGAAATTATTTTAAACTTAGTACCAGAGAATTCTTAAAAAGTTTAATAATTTCAGTTGGCTAAAAGCATTTATAATTAAAATACTTTAAATATGACTATAAGAAATCCTTTCTTTTAACTGCTCATTTTGCCATCTAATTTATTGGTATTATAAATTTGGCAGTTTTGATATTTAAAGGAAATAGCATATTTAAAGGAAATATTTGTCTTCAGTTTTTATTATAACATTGTTCATTATATTTTTTATGGCTTCATTCATATATATTTATCATTTGAATTGTTTCTGCATTTAATACTGAAATGGTTTTCTTTAATCAACTGTTTTATGAATATTTTAATGTTAATGACAAAAAAGAAAAACTTAAAAAGAAAGGCCTTGCATACATACTCTGAAAAAAGGAGATTGAAGAAAAGGCATATATTGATGTATCAATTCGGGAATGCAAATAAACAAAATTTATCGCATGTTTTAAAAGATAGATTTACCTAGCTCTAAATCTTTATACTTATATGCAATAATTTATTTAATTAATTTGAATATATATATTAATATTATTATTAATAATAATAATTAACTCTAATAAACAAAAACACCATCAGTACAGAATCAGAAATTGGGCATAATTGGAGTACAATTTCAAATATGTATATAGAAATACAGTATTCAATATTTTAAATATAAAATGATAGGTTAAATAAAATATTTTACCAAATAGTTAGAACACAGGTTTTAGAATTTCTATTTTGGCTGAGTTCAAAATTTTATTATAGAAAGGAATAGATTTTTCACGTAAAATTGAAATGCAATTTTCAATATTTGATGTTATATTTCTCTATGGATAAATCACTTCTAAAAGCGAATTAAAAGGAATAGAAAAACAAGTTAAGTATAATGCTGGAACCTCTATATTTGTTGGACAGAATAAGTGTGTTTTTTTTTTTTTTTCGTATTGATATATTAAGGTTGTAAGTTGAGTGCTTGTATCAGTAGGAGTGTAAATCCTTGCCCTTTTATTCGCTACTAATATTGAGAAAGCGTGAAAATTTAGATAGAGAATTAGTGTTAAAATAATAATTTATAAAAATATTCTGAAAATTTTGTTGCAACAATATTTGAGAATTAATTTTAATGCATCCAATCCTTTACATTCTACTTTAAATTTTCAAATGTTTCAATTACGGTCTCTTTTGGAATAAATACAATTTAAAAATGAGAAACAGTGAAAATATTCATTTACTGATTATATATAATTTATTTCAAAATCATAATAATTAGTAATAACTTACATCATATATAAAGAATCTGTACTCTTGTTCATCGTAAAACATAAGAAATTGTAAAGATTTTTTATACTCTATGAAGAAGATTATTATGTTACACGCGTGATAGAATATCAATCCATTCCAAACTTCTTCATTTTATCAAATTTTTGATGATCGAGAGTCCATTAAAAATAAAACAAATACTGCTTTACAGTAGAATACTTACACATTTCAGAAAATGAACTAGTTAATATCTAGTTATTTTGCTTTCATTGATCCCACATTTTCTAAACCAATAGGAGAAAATAAAGGAATTCATACTTATTTTTTTCTTCTTACAAGCATATGCTTTATTATATGAAGCACTTAAGAACGTGAATTATATATTTTAAATTAATTAAAAGTTTTTATTAGCATACAACCACATAATTAATATTTATTTTCAATTCCAAATGATTTTTTGGACTGCTTTCGGATGAGCATTATAATGACATGACATCCTTAATTACATTATTGAGTTAGTTTTAATATATTTTTAGAAGTTTAATTATTTAATCATAATCAAATTATTAGTCTATTATCAACAAATTTACTTTATAGAAATCCTTAAAATTTAAAGTACTGTATCTGAACTGAGATACAGTATGTGATCGATTAACAGGTGTAACAAGACTGTTTGCTATCCAAATTGTTCGTTAACCAATCATTGATATACCATAATTTTTTTTTGTGAAATCGATTAATTTGTTCTTGGGACACTAAAAATGAAATTAAAAAAGATGTATAATTTCGTAATCTGTATGCTTTCAATATTTACTTATTTTAGAAAAACATTCTTAGGCTTTTTGTCACTCAAAGGTCATTTTTGGCACACGATGAAAGCTAATTAGACAGCAATCTACAGTTAATAAGAGATTCAGAAATATTACAAGCACCCATGCCAAGATAGGATTCAAACCCATGAGTCGTTGAATTAAATGTCAGAGCGATAACCATTCGTCTGCCAGCTCGACAAAACATTCTTGCGGCCATTATTTCTGATTTTGTTTCAATATAATGCTCAGAAACTATAAAAGCTTTCTGATTTTTATCTTTTGGCGCTGTATGTCCATTTTGGACCTTGCGCCATAAAACCCTATCCAATCAACCAACTGATATTTATCTTTAGATTATAACAAAGTATTTATCACAATACGGATGCCTTTATTACAACGCAGCGAATATTCGAAAGGGATTGGCATTATTGCTGTAAAGTAAAGGAATTGAGTCTTAAAATAGTCTAGATTTGTTACATGAATAAGACATGAATGTAACGAGTCGTTATTTCTATATAGTATATTGATGAGGAATTTGTTAAGAGATGAGAATGTACTCACTCAGATGTCATCTTATATATAACAATGTTAATTATTACTGAAAATTGACTCACACAAATTCAAACTTGATTGCATTCTGCACTTATAACAAAATGTGAATCAATGTACAGGCACCAAATACCAATATTCTTTTTATAAAGCTATTGTGCTTTATCGTTATGAAAATACAAGTGATAATACAATTGTAATACAAATATTTTCCCAAGTGTTAATAAGATATAAGTATTTAATTTAATTTTTTAAAATTATTTTAATATCCAAGTAATTATTGATTGAAATGAGTCATTGAGTAAAATTGAGTTTTTTCACAAAACTCGTCAAAAATTTAGAATACCATTCAAACTTCTCCTTCAATAGTATTCTTGGCGATCAGTGCGACTTTTTTTAGTCACTAAGAAATTTTAACATATATTGCTAAAAAATATTGATTCTATTTTCTTAAATGAAACTGAGTGGTCACGAGCATAGTGACAGAATGCCAATCACAACTGCCACAAATATAATTAAACACCAAAATGTGAATTCCTGTTTTCCTGCCAAACGATTTTTATTGCGTAAAAATCCCGAACACTTGATCTAGTGAATGAATGAATAGCTTATAGCAAGCAGCTTAGGGTAGCAAATAGTGGCAACGCGAGGGAAATAAAACGGAAATAGTGTTAATTTTCTCTCTGCAAGTGTTTGGAACTTATGTGCATACATTATTCTTCATTCCCTTCATTTTTCTACATTTTGCAATACAAATCAGTATTAGCAAAAGCGAAAAGCATTTTGATAAATTTTAAATTATAACTATGTTATTTTTACTTGATAAAAAACTGAAATTAATTCTAATTTCTAATATGAATCGCAAATAAGAGCGTGAATAAGTTATCTAGGTTTCTATTTTACTTTTTATACAAAACGTAGTATTAATAAATAAACAGCACTTTCTCGACAAATAAATTTTTTTTCTTTCCTTTATTTCTGTCATCTCATTTGGCTCGCTTTTAGTTTCCTTAAATTCTAAACTCCATATCTTAATCTAAAAATGTTCATTGACAATTAGATTATAAGTAAAGGACTTTTCATTAAATACTAGTTGTTCTTTTTTACAATTAAAGGAAACATTTTTTTTCCTTTTATTTCAATTTAAAAGTTATAATAAAACCTCGAACAATTTGAAACTCAAATCTGAGCTAAGAAAAATCACATTTTATTTTTAATTAGTTTTATAAATCATTTGTTCTTTAAAACTACACAATTCTTATCTTCTCCAAGTTAATTAAATTGTATTATTAAATTAAAGTTTAAATTAAATGACTTATATAAAATCAAATTTCTTATGCTTAATTGTACTCGGCATTAAATACCTGTTTCTAAAACATGTATGAAGTGCTACACTTTACTAAGTCGGATGAGATAAAATAAATGGATCTGGAAGTAATAGACATTTTTATGTAATTAATTAAATTTGAACGAAAATTCGTTTTAGATAATTTAATAAATGATAGGACTTTTTTATTTCTTTAGCATCATTTTTATTACTTTTTTTCAAAGAAGATTGATCATAAAAATGAACTAAGAAAAATAATGCTTAAAAATAATGCGTAAGGAGGAAATTGGTGTCCTGGGGTCCCTTAGCGTTCCCTTTGGCCCAGGCTTCTCTGTAGACGGGTGGCTGGAGTGAGCCCGCTCTCAGTCAACCGGCTGGTGCTATGTTAGGAATGTTATACCCCTTGCATGGTGCTGTAGGGCTAGTCCTGCATTCTGGGTTGTGCGGACATGCTCGCTAGATCCTCAACCCAACATGTAGTACTATATCCTGGTGATACCCCTAAGGTAAGTGCCGAGGCTGGCTATTGCCAGAGCCGGTAACTGCCTTCCCTTGTTGGGCTCTGTGATGGGCGGGGGCCCACTGGGATGAACTTTTCTCTTTCTCATGGGTCCAAAAATTCTGGCCACGGCGAGGGCCTTAACTCGTCACAAATTGATAGTAAATTTGACAAAACTGGAAATATTTATCCAAAGTTCATATTAATACAGAACAACGAGGGCATGCTTAAGCAAATGTCACCTTTCAAAATTCTCAAACAGATTAAGGCAGTTGCAGGAGAACCTAGTAATGTAAAAAAGCTAAGATCCGGAGATTTACTAATCGAGAGCTCATCTGCTCAACAATCAAAGTCTCTTTTATCTTTAAAAGTTTTTGGAGAAATTCCCATCATAGCCTCAAGTCATAAATCACTTAATCAATGTCGTGGTGTAATTTCAGAGATAGACCTTTTATCAGTATCTGAAACTGAGATCCTGGAAGAATTAAAAGACCAAAGAGTTTGCAATGTCCGTCGAATCACCATCCATCGAGGTGAAGAAATTTTCCCCACAAAAAACTTAATATTAACTTTTGACTGTCCTAATCTTCCCAATTCAATAAAAGCAGGTTACCTGAATTGTCCTGTAAGACCTTACATTCCAAACCCCATACGATGCTTTAATTGTAATAGATTTGGACACTCTAAAATGTTTTGCAGATCAAAAACTACATGTACTCGATGCTCAAGTCTGGAACACCAGGAATCTGACTGTAAATCTGAACCATTTTGTATAAACTGTAAAGAAAATCATAGTGCATCTTCTAAAACCTGCTCACACTGGCAACATGAAAAAGAAATTCAACGGATAAAAACGACGCAAAAAATCTCATATCAAGAAGCTAAGAAACAACTTCAAAATACAACAATTAATTTCAAGAAAACATATGCCCATGTACTGAAAAAAACAGTATCAACTGCTGTACAAACAGACACTTCATCAATCGCCTTTTTTAAACCTGGAACACAAAGCAAACCTACTACAGAGAAGTCTATATTTATAAAGCCACAAAAAACAAGTGACTCTGATAACAGAAAAAAGCTTAAGATTAAAGATCAATCAAATGTAACTGCTCTTAAAACCAGCCTTCCTACAGACAGCCATAGTGATATGGATACTGATATTGATAATTTTGAGTTGATTGCGAAGAACAGATCACGCCACCGTAAAAAGAACCCTTCATAATGGTGGTTCTTCTTTCTTGGAATTGCCGTGGACTCCGCACGCATATATCTGACATTAAAGACATAATAAATTCATACTCTCCTGCTTGCCTAACACTCCAAGAAACCAACTTGAAATCTCATACTACTTGGAAAATAAAAGGTTACACGCCTTATCGAATGGACATACCTGATGATTCTGTATCAGGAGGGGTGTGCATTCTTGCTTCGAATAACTACCCCCACACAGGATTTCCATTACGTACTTCGCTGCAAGCTGTGGCAGTTGAGATACACATTAATTTTCGAATCACTGTCTGTAACATTTACTTACCACCACGTAATGCCATTCCACAAAGCAACTTAAATAAACTATTGCAGCAACTTCCCGTCCCTTATATATTAATAGGTGATTTTAATGGTCATAGTGCTCTGTGGGGAAGCACTAATACAAATTCTCGAGGACGACAAATTGAGCAACTGATAACTGATCACTGCCTCTGTCTGCTAAATAACGATGAAAAAACTCACTTTCATGCTCCTACGAAAACATTTCATTCCATAGATTTGGCTATTTGTTCTCCTGTTTTATTTCCTCATCTGGACTTGACCACTGAAAATGATTTGTATAACAGTGACCATTTTCCTGTAATCCTTACTTTTGCTGATCCACCTTCTAATGGCTTACAACCTACAACCTTCAAGTATCACAAGGCAGACTGGAATTCTTTTGCAGAACTGGCAGTTATTACAGAAGAAATGATTACAAACACTGATATAAATGATGCTGTTATTAAAGCTACAAATACTATTATGAAAGCTGCTGAAATATCCATTCCAAAATACTCCTCTCGTCCTCGAAAACTGCGGAAACCCTGGTGGAATGAAGCCTGTGCAAAAACCTACCGTGAACAAAAAAAGTTTTGGAATATTTTTCGAAGACATCCTACTACCAATAATCTAATACTTTTTAAAAAAGCGAAGGCTGTAGCCCGCAAGATTCGCCGGCAAAGTCAAAGGGACTCTTGGATACGATATACATCAAATATTACCTCTAGCACTCCTAGCAAACTTGTTTGGAAAAAGGTGAAAGCAGCTAATGGCTTGTACCAAGAATTCTCTTTCCCGATATTGACTACTAACACTGCAGTTTATTCTTCTCCCGAGGATGTAGTTAATAAAATTGGCGAAGCATTTTCTAGTGTGTCCAAATCTGACTCTTACACACCTTTTTTCCAAGAGTATAAGAGTCGTACTGAGCAGATCAACATAAATTTTAATAATTCTGAGCAGTTACCTTACAACCACGAATTTCACATGTATGAACTACAAAAGGCTCTATCCAAGACCCATAATACCAGCCCAGGTCCCGATGGAATTACTTATCAAATGCTCCGCCATCTAAGACCAGTCTCTCTCACCAATATTCTGTTCCTCTTCAACAGAATCTGGCAGGAAAATACTTTCCCTTCTATGTGGCAAGAAGCAATAGTCATCCCCATCCTAAAACCAGGAAAAGACCCTAAAGACCCATTAAGTTATCGTCCTATAGCCTTAACAAGCTGCCTTTGTAAAACGATGGAACGCATGGTAAATAACCGTCTTGTTTTTTACTTAGAAAACAATAGGTGTATACCTCAGCAGCAAAGTGGCTTCCGTCAGGGTAGATCTACGTTAGACAATATTATTAATTTGGAAAATGACGTTAGAACTGCTTTCGTTCGTAGGAACCATCTTGTATCAGTATTCTTAGATATTGAGAAGGCCTATGATAGAACCTGGCGCTATGGTATTATTCGGACCTTACATGGTTTTAATCTCCGTGGTAACCTACCACTTTTTATTCAAAACTTCCTACAAAAAAGAAATTTTAAAGTGCGCATTGGGTCTGTTTTATCTAGATCCTTTGTCCAAACTGAGGGCGTCCCTCAGGGTAGTGTACTTAGTGTAACATTATTTATTGTTTTTATTTCCAAGGTTTTATCTATATTACCTTCTTGTATTAAAAGTACACTTTACGTAGATGACTTACAGATTTCCTGTCAAGGTTCAGATATACATTCAATTGAACGACAACTACAGATGGCTGTAAATCAAATTACTGACTGGTGTGACAAAAATGGCTATACCATTTCACCAAGTAAGAGCAGTTGTATTCATTTTTGTAGGAAACGTGGCCTTCACCCTGATCCCAATATCCAACTTCAGGAGGTATCCATTCCTGTTGTTAATGAGATACGATACCTTGGGGTAATTTTTGATAACAGACTTACCTTCTTGCCCCATATATTACATTTGCGCAAAAAGTGCGAAAGATCTCTTAACATACTAAAAGTTCTTTCCAATACTTCTTGGGGTGCTGATCGAACCTCATTGTGCAGAATATACCAGTCTATCATATTGTCCCGTATCGATTATGGCAGTGTGGCTTATGGTTCAGCTTCAAAGTCTGCCCTAAAATGGTTAGACCCAATTCATCACGCTGCACTTCGTATCTGTAGTGGAGCGTTTCGTACCTCACCTGTCGACAGTCTCTATGTTAACTGCAACATACCTCCTTTAAAACTACGTCGCATTAAGCTTTCCCTTAATTATTATTTCAAGAGTTTTTCTACTCTAAACCATCCACTAAGGTTTGCAAGAGTTGACTCTACGTTAAAGAGACTTTTTAACGCTCGCCCTTCTTGCACTCCTCCCTTTTATGCTAGGATTCAACCTCTTATAGAGGAAGCTAATCTTCATTTAACTCCAGTCGAGATTGCTGACTACAATAGTATTCCCCCATGGGATTTTCCACAAATATGCTGTCTAAACAATTTTTCTCTGTTTAGCAAAGAACATACTGATCCCATAATTTTCAAACAAATTTATGGTATTCATCGGAATCAATTTCATGATTACTTCCCAGTCTTTACTGATGGATCAAAAACAGAAAGACACGTCGGCTGTGGCATAGTTTACGGCACTAATATCTATAGCTATTGTCTTTCGTCAGTCTGTTCTATTTACACTGCTGAAATTGTTGCCATTTTGAAAGCTCTTAACATAATCAAGTGCTCTCGCAGCCGCAAATTCTGCATTTATACTGACAGTATGAACATTATGAAACAGCTTAATTTTTCTCAACATTTTCATCCCCTGATTAATAAAATCTTAGTTTTATTAAATGAAATGTCTCGTAGTGGTTTCGAAATATTGTTTTGCTGGATACCTAGTCATGTCGGTATTACTGGCAATGAATTAGCAGACTTAGCTGCTAAAGAAGGTAAAGACCCTATAGACCAAGCAATCCCTTATACAGATATCAAGCATTCAATCTCTGTACATACGCATTCTATTTGGCAGAACTCTTGGAATACGCAAGTAACAAATAAACTTTTCTGTGTTAAACCTCACATTCGGAACTGGAGTAATATATCATACAGACGTGCTGACGTTATTTTATCCAGACTTCAAATCGGTCATACTCGTTTGACACATAGTTACATTTTATTTAAGGAACCTGCACCTCTGAGTTCGAGTTGCAAAATAGTTTTAACTATATATCATATCTTAATTGAATGTCCAAATTTTAACCATCTTCGTCTTACCTTTTTCCACAACACTGTTTTAAATTTACTGGACTTGATTGGGGAAATACCTCATCCAAATCTCTTTGCTTTCTTAAGGACTATCAGAATTTTGCACTGCTTATAACGCATTCTCTTTACTCCAAAAAAATTTTTTTAATAAGATTCAAATTTATAATCTTTTACTGCAATAAACTTATTTGCCAATTTTATAATGTATATTTTATTCTAATTTCAAAAGTTTTTTAACCTTTCGCTCGGCGCAGTATGTCCTTTTTGGATTTTGCGCCAGAAAAAGACAATCAATCAATCAATCAATCAATCAATCTGAAATTATTGAGTTTAAAAACAGTTTTGAAAAACTAGTCCATAAAATTGTTTTAGAGGGGACTATAATTTCATCTATATTAACTATACAAGTATGTATATTAACTTTATTATCCTTGTTCCAGATATAATTTTTGAATAGGTCATTCTCAAATCACTTTTTTACGAAACATAATCCTTATTATTCTTTTTTTTTTGGATAAAATATTATTTTTATAAAATTAATATTTTTTTAAGGAAATCTTTTTGAAGTTGCTTAAAATGAATGTTCCATCTTAGATTAAAATAATATCTGTTATGCTTATTTTGAAGTATGTAATTCATTCATTGCTTAAGTTTTCTTTACTGATGGGTGTTATTTTTGTTCTGACATAAGAATGAGTAGCTAAATGATTCATATCTTTATTTTAGTAAGTTATTTATGGGACTACATTCAGATCATTTTAACTGATTACTTGATACCTGTTATCAATGCAATTATAACTTACAAAATGCAAACATAGAGAGTTCCATAATTCAACAGCGATAAAGGATTACCAGGTACCTAAAATGATGCATCCCATACTGGGAAAGACTAAACGACTGTATATAGATCTTTTAGACTCTTGGATTAACAATGTTTGGTATTTAGGGAATTTCCTACGATTTCAACATTAAAATTTCTTATAAGTATACACAAATTTTTTATAGTTTGATACGTATCCCAAGGTGAGATTCAAACCCACAAACTGTTGAACCGAAAGTCAAACCGCTACTCATCCGGCTGCCAACTCTGTCTGGCTCAGGCGATAACTGCGATACTGATAGGATCTTTGCTCGTTAAAATTCTTGTAAGATCCAATGTCACTCCAATGATGTGATGTCTTATAGAAAGGAAGGTGTGCCAACTGATATGTAGATCTTGCTAACATACAGAAGTTCCATGTTTATCAGCTTCAATCGGGAAAAATAGGTGGCCGCAAATGTATCTCAATACCTTACCTGCAAGAAGACTGAAAAATTGGATTTCTAGAATATCTTTTCGAAAATAGGACAAGTATGAGTTTATGGAGGAAATAATTTTCAGTATACTGGAGTGCTCTCATCTACCGAGCTACTGTTACCTCACACCATCCATTGGAAGAACCATTCGTTACTCACTCAAGAACATTCCATGAAAATCGTTGTTATGCTCTGTGTTTGACTTTTACTGATAATTAGGCTTAATCCATGTAGGAACTTTTCACTTAATTTAAATGTTCTTCTAACATCATGTACAAGAAATACACAAATTGTTTCATAAATACGCACATTTTTATTACTAACTTAAAGTTACACTGAATTTCTACCTCCTTAAGAACCGTCTCAAATTAAAGAAAATTATCAGCAACATCTGTATCGTTTAATATCCGAGTATGGTTTTGGAATAGTTTTCTTTTTTGTAATTATTTAACACATTTCATTTCCTTCAAGTGTGATAGTTTCTAAAATTAAATTTCCCTCTTATTGCTTAACAAGTTACATATCTAGAGATGGGCATATAACACAGGAATGTTCTTCTTAGTCCAAGTGTCATGAACAATTAAATTTACAATGCTCATCTGGCATACAAAAATTGTGATGTATTAATCAAACTATGAGCTATTTAATAAATAAATTTTCTTCAATGTTAGATATATATTAGTATTTACTCCAAGCTGCTAATTCCAGAATCTATAATTATAAAATATTTTATTTTATTTATTTATTTATTTATTTTTGTGGTGGACTAAAGATCAATTGGAATTACAACTTATCAGGAAAATACAAAGAAAGCTGCTCTTGAGAATTGTCAGAGGATATAGAACAATCAGTTATGATGCTCTTTTCATTCTCTCTGGACTTCCACCTCTTGATGTTGTCATACTTCATCAAAATGAGGTTTATCGTTATGCTCAAGACTCTTTTTCTAACTATCTTGATGGTGATTTGGACTTTTCTTCCCTACCTCATCCATCTACAAGATCTCCTGCTCCTCTTGCTGCATTTGATAGCGTTAGGGAAGAAGACTATGATCTAATTTACTTTACAGATGGGAGTAAAGTTAATGAAAAAGTAGGTCTTGCATACGTATGCTTTCAGGATGGTTTTGAAGTGAGTCATCAGGTATACCACATTAATGATTACAGTTCTATTTTCCAAGCTGAGTTACTCTGCATTAATCTTGCTGTTAAAGATGCCATAAGCAAGCCTTTTTAAAAATTTCTAATTTGCAGTGACTCGATGTCATCCCTACTGGCTCTACAAGATGTAACTAGTTTTGAAAGACTTATAGTAGAAGTCCAGACTTCAATTAATATGTGTGATATCAAAAATATTTCCTTCACTTTCTCCCATGTCAAGGGTCATAGTGGTGTGTATGGAAATGAAAGAGCGGATTTCCTGGCCAAATCTTCTCTTTCACTTCCAAATAAGCTCAATACCAGCTTACCCAAGTCTTTTTTCAAAACCACTACCAAAAAGAAGATTATCACAGAATGGAACTCAGGTTTCATTTCCTCTCCTAATTGTAAGTGGACCAAATATTTTTTCCCTTCAGTTCAATGCAGAATTAAGAACTACTGGTTTTACACTGACTTTAAAATTACGCAATTCCTCACTGGACATGGGAATTTCAATAGCTACCTACACCGTTTCCACATTAAAAACAGTGAGGTGTGCAAGTGCAACTCTGGGAGTGACAACCCTTCTCACATTCTTCTTGAATGCCCATCTGTTTCAGAAGTAAGGAACGAGCTTTGTAAAGACTTAAATAACAGGTGGCCCCCGATTATGGTGGACCTAGTTAAGAAAGAGAATTTTGAATTTTTTGTAAAATTTATCCATGCTGTTATCTAATTCATTTTTCATTTTTATATCTTTTTTTTTCTCTCTACTTTCTTTTATTATTACTTTTTTCATCTCATGTATTATTTGGATTTGTTTTGTGGTACATTTGTTGTACCTTCGGGCCCTGCGTGGTATTCCTTGGTGCACAGGGAGATATTTTTGTTTTCCCAAATAAAAAAAAATCTCCAAATAGTGGTATTATTTAAATATGAAGAGAATTTATTTTTTTATCTCTTTTAGGTTTTATTGTTCTCTGGAAGGAGCAGTGCCGTAGTGAAGGGGGGCAAGGGTGTCCCGGTCATGCCCCGGGCGCCTCTTTGAGAGGGGCACCAAATAGCAGTTACGAAAATTGTTTTCAGAAAAATTTGATTTCTTTTTAATTGAAATATCAATTTTAATCGGAAAAATATATTTAAAATTTAATAACTATTTTCTCCTGTTGAAGAGCTTTCCATAAAGGAAAGTGTTCCTATTTTTATATTTCCATATTAATAAGTTAGTATAGTTGAGTTCGTAATAAAATGTGTGTTCTTTTAATCGCGTTTTCCATTATCTTTTCTTAAAGTTTTTTATACTTTGCTCAAGACTTGTGGTGCTTTATCATTATTTTGTATAGTAAATCTTGTACATGTAATAATGGAAATATGTTAAATTTTTTCCGATAAAAATTCTGAAATATCAATTATATTGGTTAGTTTCCTTTTTATGCATTTGAGGTGTTTTTATTTTATACTTATTTACCAAATAATATGTGTTGATGTTATATCTCTTGATTTACGAATCAATAATTTAGGGAGATTCCAGAAAGATGAGCTCATGATCTAATTTGAAACTGATTTGACTTAGTGATTGCTGCAAGATTCACCATGTTCTTTAGAATTCTAATTTTTTACAAGATGTCTAAATCAAGTTGCATACCTATGAAAAGTTTTAACATTAATTAAGCATAAAAATCTCTTCTCAAAATAGAAAACAATATATCTAATGAATATTACATCGACTGACAAATACATCATAATCACATAATTTTATTTATCGTTTAGGAATTCAATAAATTTTGTAGAAATTTTGATGTTCTAAAATATTATTTGACTTCATATTCATTATTTATAGTTATTATAAAACATTTTATTTAATAAACAATATTTTCTCTTATAAATAAAAAATGTGAAGTTTTAATCTTATTTTGACTAAAATAAAATTAAAAAATCCCTCTCTAAAAAAGGAAATTTTATAAAACTGAAATATTATTAATAAAAACTTGTAAAACTATAATTAAAACACAAGTGAAAAATTTTCTTTAAAGGTTCTTAAAATTTGCATTTCTTAATAATCAATGAAAAAGATAAAAAACCTTTCATTTCAAATAAAATGAATGGATGTGTGTAAAGTATTTCATTTCTCAATTCTTAATAATTTACTTTTACAATTACAATTATTAATATAAATATATAAGTTACGTCATATTCTAATCACTGAAATTTTGAATAGACAGCAATTATATGATAATGGAATTATAGTACCAAGAATTTTGTCAAGTAAATAAACTGTATCTCAGAGTTTATTCTTTTGCGAAGCTCCTAAATTATAAGTTCCTTAAACTAGCATGGCTACATTTGATATAGCTTAGGGCTTCAGTGAAGCTAAATCTGGATGATATAGTGAATCTGTAGAAAACTTCATTTTAAAGAATAATATTCATTATAAATAATTAATGTTGCATAAGAAATTCGAATGATTTTTGATTTTAAATTTTTTCACTTGCTGATTAAATTAACTTCACTTGAGCCCTGTCCTTATCAAATAAAAAAGAGACCCGACAAAGATGAAAAAACTAACAACGTTAAATGAATCAAATTACTCTTGAAGATATTGATTTTCATATCCATTTCATTTACTAAAAATCATTAAATGTATCAGAAAAATAAAGAATATAAAGCGTAACTGAAAGATGTTATTGAGACTTAAAACTTTTAAGAGAAATTCTTGTACATCGCCCCAGAGAACAGAAAAGCTCAGTATTTAACTCAAGCTTTGTGTTGTAACCTCTTATTAGCCTACTGTCGCGTTACACTCGTGAAAAAATTCGCGTTGAAATGTATTCCTCATTAGCGGTCCTCTTTGTCCGAAAATGTTAGTGTTAAGCAACAGACTGAGACCCTCAACAGAAGATAATTTTTTTTTCAAGATAGCACTGCAACATCCAATCAAAAGAATTGTGTTCCTGGAATCAAAATACGATACAACTCTGGAAATAGAAAAGTAATTACCTCCAAATGCTAGGAAAATTCATAATTTCCTTTTATTTTAACTATTTACCCGGTTGGAAAATCATTATTTCACACTCACAAATTTTCGTCTTTGTTATTTCGTTAAAAACTTCGTTGGAAATGTTGACTTTTGAGTAAATTTAATTTTCTGTCTACAACTTATTCTTTACATTTTGCTTATTTAGCAGATATTTTAACCATTATGAATATTTATTAGCAAACATGTATAGTTTTGAAATTTAAAATCAAATTGCTTATTTAAAATTATTTATTTGAAATCAAATTTTCGAAAATAATTTTTATCTTACTTGTTATTTTGTCACTTTTATATTAATACGTTATGTTGAAAAATTCTTTTTTGTAAAGTTAAAAGATCAAGTGTATTAAATATTTTTTATATGTACACATAAAATGTTTCTTGAATAATCTTTAACTTTATATTTCAGTTTATATAATGAAAGCATATTTAGCTTAGAAATCATTTTAAAGGAATACAATGAAATAAGGCAAAATTATTATGCTTTTTGAAAAGCTACAGATTAGTAATATTTTTGAATGTTATAAAATGATTCAGAGTAAAAATAAGTTCTTTTTTAATTTGAATTGGCTCTTATTTTAATTAAGAAATATATTTTAAAATTATAAGAAAGTCTTATTAAACATATTAAAAATATATTGAAAATTTTCAGAGAGAAATATTCTCAGAGTAAAATCATAAGATAGTGTTACAGTAAAAGTGACTAATCCGGCAATTACGTATAATAACCAATGATTATACATAATCTCCACTAAACTCGGTAAATGTGATAAATTATTGAAATAAATGGATAATCCTGTAATATATGTTTAATCCCCAATGCGTGATGGGAAATGTCATAAATTCCGATTACTTTGTAGAAAAATGATATTTTAATTTCAAAGAATAAGTATTTTAAGCTATATTAAATAATTCGTCCAGAAGAGTTTGAAAAACATCATGATGACTAAGAATAAAACATACAAAAATATCTCAATTTAAGAATTTTAATAATTGTGATTTATTTGTACGTTCATTTTAGTAGATATTATAAGACTGATATATTAGATAATAGTATAAGTTATATATATATATATATATATATATATATATATATATATATATATATATATATATATCTGACGTAAAAGGTATTCAAAAACACAAAATGATCACACTTTGATTTACTAAAAGTAATTTAAAGTCTAGATTGTTATTTCAGTAAATAATTAATGTTTATTTAAACGATACAGAACTTTAAATTGCGTGTGAATATTAACTAGTTCTTATAAATAACTTTTATTTTTTGTTAATTAAAAGATCTAGAAATAGAGAACAATTTATATTATTAGAATTTATAAAAACACTTCCATGTCAAAACAAATTAAAACTATATTCTAAAAAATAATTTATTTATATTTGATTGAAATTTACTTATTTAAATACATTAGACTTCTATAACACTTAGAATCACATTTTGCCAGACTTTTTACATTTGGATTTATCAAATTTGTACCTGTCTCAAAACACATGGTTAATATCATTGAATCTCAGAAAAATGGTTTTATAACGCAATCTTTGACTAACTCTTAAATTTCCGTAAGTTTGATTTCTACTGATGCATTTCCGAATCCTATTCTAGTTAAGATTATTTTTACTAGATTTTTTATCTCAAATTTTTAAAAGTATAACCTGAGGCTTTAAAATTATCTTTATTTAAGATTATTTTAAAGTAGATACGTTGTGCTGTTGTTATTTGCATTATACTCTTATTACATGTTTATTCAATATATTATATTACTATTTTTCGAGATGGGGTGCTAAAATTGGTACAGAACCCAGGCGCCAATTGTGCTCACTACGCCACTAAACATTTTATAATGCTAATAATTAAAATAAAGAAGATTACTTTAAAATGAATTTTTCTATAGTACAACAGTATTTTTAATTTACTCCATTTTTAGCAAATTTTACTGCTTAAAAAAAGTTATTCCAATTAAGTTATTCCGATTAATTCCAAGTAAGTTCTTGTTAAGACAGAAAATTTAATAACCATTCAATAAATAACAAAAAATTAATGACTATAACTGAATGCTCATACTTAAAAATCGAATTAAAATTACGACAAATATATGACACAAATATATAAGACAAATAATCAATTAAACACACTTTAAAAGTAGCCTTAAAATTATTCGCCATTTTCTTTTATTACGTATTACTATTAATTAAAATTCAGATGGTATGATAATTGTTAAATTATATGAACGAAATTCGTAAAGATTTCTTCAACATATGCGAAAATCAAAACCTAAATCAAGATGAAATTTAGAAAAAATCACTTTTGAAATATTACACACGTGTAATCTACATGCGAGTAATCTATGTTATTTAAACAAAGACCTTTCATTTCTAAAATAAATAAATAAACATAAAATTTTTACATCATTTGGAGAACCATTTTCCCTTTTAAAATATTTTTATCCTTGTGTGTAGCATTATTTTCTTTTTGCTTTTATTTTCATATAACATTTAAGAGGAATACTTCAAAAATCTTTGCTGTATTTCACATTTTTGATCAGTGTAATATTAGATTTCAATTCATTTTCTTACCTTCGGTTCAAAGTAATCTCTGTAAAATTGATTTGATAATTGTTTCTTAATGTTTGTGTAATGTAAATCTCTTTCTTAGTTGACTGACATAATGGATTAGAATTCATACTCACGAGTATCTGAAAATAATATTGAAATTGAAAATTTTATTTTGTTGGTAAGGAAGTACTTTATTTTTTATTTTTTATTTATTAATATATATATATATATATATATATATATATATATATATATATATATATATATATATATATATATATATATATATATATATATATATATATATATATATATATATATATATATATATATATATATTTTAGACGAAGTTTAACTTATTTCTCAAGACATTTTCACAAATCTTGCTTTCACTTAAAATATTATTATTTTTTGTTTGTTGCATTTCATGCCCTTTAACATATATTAACTACACTGAATATAATTGCAAATTATTCCCTGGTATTTGATTAATTCTGCATTTTTTCACTTTTGTTAATTTCCGAAAAGTCCACCTGTCAAATTAATGTAGAAAAGTTATACTTAGCAATAATTTAGCACTTTTAAATTAATATACTGTCCCGGAATGCACTTTAATGTTTCCCACCGTTCTTCATTAAGTGATTTAAAAACAGATTGTGCTTTTACATAATACAAATGATGTTTTTATATTTGGAATATAGTAATGTAGTTAGACCTTTAAATTCTTTGCATTTAATATTTCGGAACTGCCACAAGATGGTAATGACTTAACACCAGAAATATATTTAGATTATTATTTATAAAATTTCAAGAAAAGTTCCCTACAACTAGTCTACATTTATTGCTTTTTTTGTACATTATTAAATTAAATAGCCTTAAAGTAAAATTATTCTGTAATTTAGAACCTATAGAAAAAAATATTAGAATTGATATTACCAATTAGTACAAGTATTAAAAGGTTCTGCTATAAATAAAACTATATTTTTTGTTGCCAAAAATGACACTTCACACTTTGAAAGACACTTGCAATATCTTAAAAGATTTTATAATTAAAAAAAATGTAATGACAAAAAAATACTATGTTAAGATATATGTATTAGCCCATTCAAAGGAATTCTGAGTGTTTAAACTGATGTAGTATAATTTATTTGTATTGATAGGATATTTTGTTGCTTGGACCTTCATTTAACCCAATTAATTTATTTCTTAAATTGCTTGATGTTCTGAAATTCGTGTTTTGTTGTGATTAATATTTTCAGCTCAATTTCTTGTTTTGTATATTGGAATCTTGCAGTTTTTCTTTTTATCTTGAATAGATATGACTCCTGCTATATACAATAAGCATAATATGTAATATTTTTGCTTGTACTATGTGTTCTATTTTACACATTTATTTTTATAAAAAATAGGTTATAATTATTCACCAATTATTTTTTCTCATATCTTGAATATATTCCATATCTTTTATCTTTCTTTGGTCATGAAAGTTTACAAAGCAGAAGAGTTTAAAAAAATCTATCCTTTTTTTAGTTCTGGTTTATTTTTAAAAATAATATTTTTTATGCTTCATTAGCAAGTTTTATTTGAATTAATTGTTATGATATTTTGAAAATTTAATATTTCATGCTTGTTAATGAATTTGTTTCTAAGAAATTGAGAATTTTTTCGGTCATCACATAATTTTAAATTTTATGTTTCAAATTTGCATTTTTCTCTCCTTTCTTTTGTAGATTATTTTACTCATTTTGAAATAATATCAATTGTACAATTTTGAAATAATTTATGATATTTTCTGTGTTGTTGATGAGTTCAACATTATAATGCAATCCATGTTCTAGAATATCTAAAAAATTATTTTGAATAGGAAAAATTTTTTCTTTTGAAGATAGGAATATACTTATTTTTTTCTTTATTTATAATTTTTTTAAATAACTGTAAAACAAGTCTTCTGGAGGATTTCTGAGTAGTTGCTATGACCAGAAATTTTACTACCTTTAAGTTGGATGGATTGTATCCCCTTTCATATTTATTAATTACACTAATAATAATTTAATATTTTTCTTTGACACTTGATTAATGTCCATTTGCTTATTTTCTCAGTTTAGAAAAGTCACCTGTAAAATTAGAGTATAAAGTGTTAATTATAAATAATGTATCATTTCTTAATTACTATTCTGTTCCAGAATGCACTTTATGTCCCCCACTGTGTTTTTGAAATGGTTTGAATACACATTTTGCTTTTGCACACTTCAAATTGTGTTTTATATTTTATAAATATATTATTTAAATAGCAATTTGAAATACATTGCCTTTAATGTTTTTGAACTGTAGAAGATTTTAATGAGACAAAAAAAGAAATATTTTTTTAAATATTATTTAGAAATATCTATTAAAAACTCAAGAATAGTTGACTATAGTTTGTGTACATTTAATGTCTTACTGTGCACTTTGAAATTAAAGAACATTTATGTAAAAGTATTTTCGTAAATTTGAATAAAATAAAACATTAACAAATTGATGTAACTAATTAACATCAGTATTTTATGGCTTCTTCAAATATTTTCAATATTCTTCAAATATTTTCAAATATTTTCTTCAAATATTTTCAAATATTTTCAAATTATTTTTATCTTAATAAAAAGGATTAAATATGTTTGATAAATAAATTATTCATCAGTTTATTTAAAATTTTGCTATTAGTTTCATTTTATCAATTTAATTTGCTTTTTATTTGTTACTTCATACTTTTCAATAAATTATAAAATTTCAGTTGATAAAAGAAATTTAAGTTCCGTCTTAATTTCAAATCATTAAAAAGTGGAATTAACTCAGTATTAAAATAAAATCTAACTGGAATAAATTATTAAAAAATTGTCTCAATCAAAAAAAATATATATATATATATACACACACACACACACACACACACACACACACACACACACATATATATATATATATATATATATATATATATATATATATATATATATATATATATATATATATATATATATATATATATATAAATTATTTATATTTATTTATTTTTGGTAATCACCATTTTATTGATTAGAAATAAATAAAATATTTTCAAAATTTTTTATGAAAATTGATTTTAATATTTAGCATTTCCACAACAGTTTCTTAAAATATTTTAAATGTATTCTAACTTGTTAACCAACTGAAGCAAATAAAAAAATTTATTACCTATTAATTGTATAATATATTATTTATGAAAGACGCTACATATTGTTGTTCATTAGGTGTTGAACATATATTATATCTTATTTTAACAAATTTTCAAAATTTCTATAATATTATTAACTTTAAAAACTTTAGCTATTTGTTGCAAAAAAATAATTGGGTAGGACTTGACACCCCTCATTTAAGATCAACTCACTTGATTTTTCGCAATATCTTTTTACACATTTCATTTACCACAGATTAAATTGAAAATTTTATTTCATTTTTTTTATCTCAGAAAAATTCCAGTGAAAAACAACTTTAACTTTATGGGAAATTTCGTACTTAAAATAGCTATTCAGATTCTATAATTTAGACCATTAATGTAAATCAAAATAATTTTATTGTAAAAAAATAAAATCACAAAATGTAATATTGATAATTTATGAATACTTTATTATAATTATTATAATATAAATATTTTATTTATAATTTATATTTCACACAGCTGAGTATTTAGCCTGGCTATACAATGTGAATTATGGGTTCAAAAAATTATTTATCATCATATTCAAACATTTTAATATATATATATATATATATATATATATATATATATATATATATATATATATATATATATATATATATATATATATATATATATATATATATATATATATATATATATAATTTATGCAATTAGTGAAAAAACATGAAATTTAAATTATAAGAGAAGAATAATTACTGGAAGATTCAGAACAGAAGCCTATAATAACGTATTTGTAATAATCTTTCAAGTATGAATTTCAAATTCTTGAGTTTTAATTTTTTTATTTAATTTTTATTTATTTTTTAAAATTAAGAGCTGTGAAATAAATTTTAAAAAATTGGAATCATTTTATAAATGTGATTGATTAAATCAGTCATTTTATTCAAAAGCTGCAATAAGAATTCTATGCAAACAATATGTGCATTTGGACTTGATTTTATGGTGTTGAGAGAATATTCAGAATCCAAGAAAAGCATGTTCAAAATTAAAGATAAATCTAAAAAAATTAAACTTTTTCAATTGTTTAAATTAAAAAAATATTAATAAATCACAAATGCAATATTTTGTATTGTGAAATAGTTCATTTGTTTCCTCGGTTTTGCGGTTTGTACCAATTTATATCCTAGTTGATAAATGAAAAAAATATTTAAAATATTTGTAAAAACTAACAGTATGAAAAAACTTTTTAAGTCATAACTTTTTTGATCATGTCTAAAATTTTCAACTATACTTTTCTCTCTCCCTCAATAAGTTTTTTATTTAATGTTTTTATATCTTTCTCTGTTCTTTTCTTGAATAAAATAGTTTTCGAGGAGATTAAATCATCCAAAAAGTTTTGAAATAGAAAAAGATAAATTTCTTATCTTATCCATAAAAACTTTAATCAGTTGATGTATTTCCAAATTGCATTTTTATTGATTAGTAATACAATTCTAGAGATTTTTTTGCATTGAAAGCATTTATTTTCATCAATAAAACTTAAAATGCTGAATATCCACATTTTTTTCTCACTATTAATTTTTAATCTGATGTATAACATTTATTTTTGAAAACTTAAATGTTTTTAAAAATTCAAATTTCCTCTCAGCTTTCTTTCATTTGAATTCAGATTTTCTTTCATTTGAAAAATATAAATTAAAGAAATTTGATTATTTGTAAAAAATATAAATTACAATTATTAATGTAAATAAACAGAACTTAATTAACCGTGATAAAAATATGCAAGTTTTCCTACAGTCAAAGATTTAAAAAACAACATTAGAATTTAATGAATATTATCTTTTTTAACTATTTTAAAATAGTTAAAATAACTAGTTTAAATAGTTACCATCTCAAAAATTGCATCAGATTTTGACAAAAATTTAATAGAAAAACTGACAAGAAATGAAGCAGATAATATTCAAGTAAATATTCATAATAGGAAATTTTGACAAATCTAGTTAATTCAAAAGGAAAAAAAAAGGATCAAATATGTTAATATATCAAATAATAATTCAAATGGTAATTTTTATTTGGTATTTAATTTTTGTGCAACCTCATGTGAAAAAATAAATGATAAGTCAAGACTACAATGAAAATTGAATTATAAACAAATGATATATAATTATATGGTTGTGATTAGAGCATTTTCAGAACTAATTTTAATAATTATAAGAAATATAATTTTTATAGAATTATGGGCTTAAATAAGTTTAATACCTAATAAAAAGTAATAAAATGCTTAAGATATTTATATTTAACACAAAAAAACCCTTATATAATTAAAAATCAATAATTTTATAAGTAGATTATTTAAAAATGTCAAAAATAAATTTGATGGACATTAGAAAATATGTGATAAAGTTACTTCTGTGAAAATTACATTAAATAATATTTTTATTTTTACTTTTAAATTTGATAGCTAAAGGTAGAAATTTGTTAATTTTACTCGAGAATTAAGTATTTGAATTTAATGTTTACATATGTAATCCCTGCAATAAAAGCTGACAATATTATCTGCCCAATTTTAACACTAATCATATAATAGAATTGACTATTTTGGTTTGCTGCATCATTCTAAAGCTTGACTAAACACTGTTTAAACTAATTTTTAACACAATTTTGGCTCTTTAAACGCCCTGCTTTAAATGTCCACTTTTGGTTTCTTAATCTTAACGAAATCCTACACATATCTCAGAATCTAATTAACCTAGAGACGAAAACAAAAATGAAAATCGAAAGCGATTACGAAATGAAAATCGAAAGCATGGTTAAAAGAACACAATCTCAAATAATAAAAACTAAATATAATAAAATTATATTATTTGGATATTTAAACATCTTGTTTTAACCAATTAATTAATGGCATTATTATTTAGTTAATACGATACATTGTCACTGCAATTAGTCGGGTTGCACAAAACCTCAGTGTAAATATTGTAACAAGTAGAACTTAAATATCTTGTAATAGATATAAATGTAATAACATTTAGACATATATACAAATAATAAAGATAAAGCACCAAATATACTTTTGAATATTTGTGTACAATCACCTGAATGAGATTTATTGAAAACACTTTTGTCTTTTAATGGCTTGAAAATATAGAATATTTTATTGATAGGCAAGCGTTTTTCGAATTGAATCGTATCCATTGTGTTAATGTTATAAGTAATTATACTCTATTATTCTCTAAAATTAGATTATAATAAAGGTTAAAAATAATATTAAAAATAGTTTGTTGGTTTTAAAAAAATGACTGCAGTGGTTTAAATTAACCAACATTTTAATAAACTCACAAACTTACGATATGGTTAATATAACTATTTCAAATCACAACAATTTTAATTTACTTGTTAAATTAAAGGAAAAGTAGTTTTCTATTTTTCTCAGTATAAAAAAATGATAAAAACAACTGAATTCAAACAATTATTAAAATAACGGTTTTATAATTCAATCAAGTAGTTTTTTACTTTCAAAATTATTAAAATGAAATTATTAACTGAACGAGCCTCAAAAAGTGCGAAGATAATTTTTTCTACCGTACACCAAATTTTGAAATAAGCTGCATGCTTGAAATTAAAACTGTTACATTTCTTTAATGTTCACAAATAGAATTCACAATTTATATGGAAAAAATATGCTAATAAATTTTATTTGGCTAACGCTTTATGCCAGAAATTATATATAAATATTTATATAAAGAAATACTTTAAAGTATAATTTCATAAAATAGAATAACATCAAATCCAAAAAATGTATTGAATTGGATATCATCGAAAACAAAGATAACTCAAATCAGCACAGCTAACAGATTTTATTTTAGCTTTTATTTTTTTTACTAATAGAAAAACTCCAATAAATTTGCTTTAAGACAATATTCATTAGAATTTTTTAAATAGTTTTTTCAATTTTAGAAAAAATAAAATTTAAATTAGCAGATTGTCAATTGTTATGATTTTACAAATATTTTTTTTAAATTTTACAATGGATATTTAATGGTAAAAATATTAAAAAAATTATTATTGCTTCTATAAGACATATTTTTAACAAGTCCTCATAAATATATTCAGAATTTTGGTTCTGAAGATTAGAATCATAAGTTATTCATTTAGTTCTTCCAATGTATTTGTAACAATCGATATATCTTAACATAGAGCATATCTAAACAAGGGATTTTGATTTATTTAATATAGAACAGAAGATAACTGTTCCTTTTTGATATTGTTTTTCATCAATTTTATATTACCAGTACGAAAATTGACTTCAATATGAATATTCTTGAAATTTTTTAAAAGAAATATTTGCAGAGCTAAAGGCGATAAAGTTACAAATTTTTTGTATTAATTGTATTAAATTTATTATTGCAATGATATTCAAAATACAGTTGTAAGTGTTAGTTAAATATAGTTGTAAATACAATTACAAGTGTTCCTATTTCATTGTAATTTTTTAAAATATTTGTTTAATTCTCCATTTCAATATTTATGAACTTAGTCACAAAAATAAAATGTCCACAAAAGATAAAGGTTTATTATTATTCTTTTTTACATATTATATACATCAGACTGGGCTTTTTCCCAAGTTCTTTAGAAGTGTCCCCCATCTTTGTCAGAAACACACATAAGCCATTTCTTAGTATGTATATTGCTGTACATCACTATCTGTAATACAGCTGCCATGGCATTGAGTAGAAGCTACAAATAAAAAAAAATTAATATCAGAAACAACCTAACTTTTCAAGCATTTTTATTACTGATACTATTAACATTAAATTGCTTCTGTTTAAAGCAATTTTAACTGAGTTCCGTGATTGTTTAAATTTTAGTGTTATAATTAATTCCTCTGATGAGTGCAATATCAATTGTTGTTGCTGAATTAGCACTAAAATGTGTGGGTGTGTCAGGTGCATAGATTTTTAGTTCGGCTATATCAGCGAATTTTTTAATTATTTGACCTGTTTTGTTGTGTGACCTACAGTTCCATGCAGTGTGCTTGGCATTAAGATCTCCAAATATTAAAATATTATAGTTTGTTGTAAGCATTGCTTCAAGATCCATGTTTATGTATTGATATTGTGGTCTAGGTTTGATATATATGGAGCAGAATGTAATATGGGGTAGGGTTGACAGGGTCAATGTGACCAAGGTTGCCTCTATTGTAATTAATTTGTGTGTTGTGTTTTGGTAGTGTGGGAGACTACTCTTGACAAAGATAACTGTCCCACCCCCTGCTAGGGTGGCATTTCTTGAGCGATCATTTCTATAGCACGCATATCCTAGGATGTGAATATTTACATTATTTGTTAGGAATGATTCCTGAATTAAGATTATATCTGGATTATGCTCATTTACAAAGTCACGAAATACGACCATCTTGTTTCTAATACCACAGGAATTCCACGATAAAACTAGAAATCTCCGTTGTGGGGCAAACATTAAGGGGTGTTATTTATTTGCTTAAACATGTCCATGAGGACAAACATTTTATCCATTGGGTCAGTTTTAGACTGAATTCTTTTGATGGCTTCGGGAATATTAATTCCATTAAATACTTCTTTTATTTCTCTTAAGAGTGTGAATAAATCATTAAAGTCGTTTTTATTTTGATTTTGTCCATTGCTTGGAACAGTTGCATTGGTTGAGGGGGTGCGGGTTCGAGTACCACGGTAGCCGAGGTTTCTCTATGGCCAGCCACAATACTTGCGTATGAGATCTCCTCCCTTGTAGGGTTATTTTTAAATATTTTCATTTTCGGTTTGGGTTTAGGGAATTTCTCACATCCCCGATAGCTTGCAGGATGGTTCCCATTACAGTTGCAGCAGACTGGGGATTCTAGTTTTTTGTCCTCAGGACATTCTTTAGTATTATGTGCTTCTGCACATTTCACGCAGCGGGAGGCCATATGGCAGAAATCGCTTGAGTGGTGAAAGCGTTGGCAGTTGAAACACTGCATAACTATTTTGTTTCCCCTATAATGTTCTATGGTAGGATTTGAAATGTGACACAAACTTTTTAATTTAAATATAGCACTTATTTCTGGGCCATTGTAGAGTTGGACCAAAAATAGAGGTAGGGGTTTTCCATTTCTCTGGCTAGTCATCCTGTTTACTTTGTGGATTTTATAGCCTTGATTGGCTAAGCCAGAAACAATTTCCTCACTTTTTGTGGTCATGGGAAGTCCCCTGATTACAGGTTTACTGGGTTTCTCATTTTTTCCTCTTAGGAGGATATATTCGTAATTGTTATTTTCAAGAAATTTTGTAATTTCCCTGTGGTGGTCTGCTGTTTTGGGCAGCAATTTCAAATTTTCACCTAAAGCTTTCGCTTCAATATTTATTCTTAATTCATTTTTTAGTTTGGTCATGAATGAAACATGACTTTCACCATACCTTACAATTATGGGTGGAATTTTAGGGGCTATTTCAGTCACTGGCTGGTCATCCATTTTTTCGTGGTTTTCTTCCTCTGGAGTTAGCCCACTGAACGCGTTAGTCACAGCTATGGGGGTCTTGGTGACAATCTCAATCACAGCTTTGGCTGTTTTCTTGGGGTAAATGAAAGGTTCCTCACCATCATTAGTTCGTTTTTTATTAAATTTATCATTTTGAGTGGCAATATTAGTCACTTTTACTATTATGGGGGTAGTAGGGTGGTTTGCCAT
>JAJQOW010001721.1:0-36128 GCA_037975125.1 Latrodectus hesperus | reverse complement strand
TGCGTAGAAATTAAACATATTTTATATTTGAAAAATTATATACATCGTTGAAAAAAATTGGGTTTGTAGTAAAAGTTCATCGGAAAAGCATAAATGCATAACTTCAATAACAAAACGAATGATAACAATACATTACAACACACTACAATACAGACGAAAGGCTTAAAATGCACTTAGGGGAATCATTTTATGCAATTTATGAAATTTATTTGAGAAGAATATTGTCCTGCGCAACGCAAATGACATTACTTTTGACAAAAAGGGATAAAAGTTATAAAATATCAAAAGAATGCGGAAGTATCATGTAGGCACTTAAGGTGATGTAAAATATGTAACTGAAGTTATAGTATCGATGTTCGAGAGGAAATGCTTGAATTTGAAATTATTATATTGAACATGATAAACAAGCCCGATAACATTTTCTCGTGGAAACTTAGATGTGGAAACTTTTACTATGTTCTAAGAAGTTAATTTTTGATTTTGAAAATTTTTAGTTTTGTTCCATTTATTTTCATTGTATGTTCCAAAAAATTAAAAACGAATAATATATAATTACTACCTTTCTTCTAGTAGAGATGCTGTATCAAAGTAATAGTTTGGAGAAAATAAGAGTAACGGGAAAAATTATTCACAGGTGTTAAATATCAAGAAGGAAATTGAAAATCAATTAGATACACTCATTGTCACTTGAGTGACGTCAAGAAATAGTGTGATTGAACGACATTCTTTCTGTTATGGCTACAACAATAATTAAATCATAATATTTTGTTGCCACTAAGATGCGATACGTAGTACAATATCGTCTCCAAACAGGTTTCTAATACAGCTATTCTATATAAACTATTCAACCTCAAGATTCTGTTGAACATATTCATCTTGACGCATTTCTCAACTGATATTGAATGCTGTTTTCCGAAAATTCAAATTCTCGTGAATTCATTTCAGCACTTTATCATTTTAAATGTATTTGGATCTACTAAATGTATTTTATCCACAAAAAGCAAATACATGATATATAAACGAGAAAATAAATAAATTACCAGCTGGAATATAATTATTGTTGTTTTTATGTGACTATTTTAGGTATCATAATTCTTATAAATAGGTACTTACTTTTTTCAGTGTGCATATTAATCAAAAATAATTTGCTGATCAAAAGAACTCAAATAATTAAGGACCAATATGTGACATAAATTATACAAAAAAAAAATTATTAATCGAAATGCATGAGATTTGTGGTTTTATTACCTTACTGGGTTAAATTAAATTGATTCTTCTGAGGTAGAGAAAGAAATTACATTTGTTTATGATTTCACTGCAAAACAAGTCCTTTCCTTCCTTGCATTTGTCATGGTAACAGATGCTTCTAATTTGTGATGGAACATATATCCCCAACTTTCCACAGATCACTTCAGAATATTGTCATTTTCATGATTTATTTGGAGAGTGGTTGTTCACAACCTATATCGGGTGAATAAGCCCACATATGTTTATTATTTCTTTGTGAATTTGGTGTTTTAAAATATCTCCTGAAGTACATAAAAGCTTTATTTTAACCAAATTCAAAATTGAGTTTAAAGTTTTCAAAAAATTTTCGACGCATATTAAAAAATTTAAGGAATTTTTAAATATATAGTTAAAAGTTTAAAAATTAAAAAATATATCGAAGTCTAATGAGTATATCATATGATAAATAACTAAATAAATATATGAAAGATCTTTATATAGCTACTCTATATCACTGTAATGTATTTTTATTTTACAGTAATTTTTAATATTTATACTCATTTCTAATTGCTTGAAAAAAATTATTCCATTCATCAAAAAAATCAGATGGAGAAGAATTACATGATTTTCCAATGAAATTGAAATGTATAAAATCCATGGTTTCTAATACACTAAAAACAATTCATAAAATTAAAAAATCATAAAATATTTTTTTAATTAAATTAGAAATGCTAAATAATGAAATTAGCCATAAGCATTTTTTCCAACATCGCATTTCTGAATTTAATCGAATCCAAAAAAGTAAATATTTTTCCATTTTGTATTTTATTTTTTTTTAATATTAAGTTCTTAATCTCGTTAGATTATACATTTTATTGATAGAATATTTTTCTCAAATATTAATAATCTAATTTATTTAGTGTGAATATTATTTTTATTAAAATTATATTCTGTACCGGGATAATTAATTAAAATTTTTGATTGCATTTAAAAGATAATGCTAACGAATTGACAATTTGTAAGTAATATGTCTAAACTTATTTTTTCTTAAATAAGTTACTTTATGAAATTAATAAAGTTTTCATACATTTTCCTTTGACTTGAAAAAAATTAATGAGATTTTAAAATCATTATAAAATAAATTGTATATGTCATTAGTACATTCAAAATTTTTATAAGGAATAGAGAAATCGATTTTATTGCATGGTTTTATATAATGAATAATTTGCCAACGGAGAGAAAATCAGAAATTTAACTGAAACCACCAATGCGGTAAAGTAACATTCACTTTATAATTTAAGAAATCTGTTATCGCGTATTGAAGAAAATATGTGTGGTTATGAGTTTTTTATTACCTGTTCCACAAGGACTATTTGCATGTTTATTTTGAGGATTCCTTCCTATGAAATCACTAACTTGCAGCTTTTTAATAATTAATAATAAAAATATCTTTTTATATATTATGAAAAGTATTAATTTCCAAATCATAAAAACTTGTCAATGAAAAAAAATTAACCAAATTAAATTTTTGAAAATATAATTCTTAGTCATAAGTAACTGCTACCCTTTGATCAAAAAATAATAAATTTAAAAACAGATACAATAAATATCCCAAATCATGTGTTTGGAAATCATGAAACATGCAAAAAGTATTTTTGTAAGGAAAATGGTAAAAAATTACCTTCATCTCCTTAAAAGCGATGGTATTTTATATAAAATATTAGAAATTTAAGAGTCTTTAGCCTTGCATGCCCAAAGTCTATTATATAACGCTAATATTATTATTGTAGAACAATTTAATTCAATTGTTGCCAAGTTAACAAGTGGGAAATGTGTCAACTATTGTCAAAAGAATTCCTACCAAACAAGATGCTATGCTTCAGTTCTTTCCCACAATACTAAAAAAAAATATGTTGAAATGCTCAAAGCACTTAACAAAAATAGCCAAGGGAAACAGTTTGAAAATAACAAATTTTCAAACTGTTTCCAACTGCAAACAATTTGAAAATAAAAGGATAAATAAATTAAATAAAGCAAAAAATAAAAGTCAAAGCCTAGGATTTTGGCAAAGATTTTTCAAGGTCCCGACAAAAATTATGGCCTTGCTGCTGAAAACCCAAGTTTATCATATAATGAATACGAGGGAAATAATCAAAATTATTGACTAGTCTAGATCTTACTTTGAAAGAAAGAGCAGATTTAGGAAGAGCTACTGTATATTTCAAAGTGAGAATGCGATTTGGAGAAAGGAGAGAATTCGATTGACAGCGTCGAATTTAGTTGCTGTATGTCGGATGTTACCCTCTTCAGAATGCCAAAACTTAGTAAAAACAATATTATACTCTAACGTAAAAAATTAAGCAATTTTGTACGGGATTATTTATAAAAAAACTGCCATTCTCGAACTAGAAAAAGAAATAGGACTTAAAATAGAGTCACGTGGAATATTCATCGATAAAAATTTGCCTCATTTAGCTGCCACGCAAGATGGAATAATTGGCAAAGAGGGTATTGTTGAAATCAAATGCCCATATACATGTCATGATAGAAATCCCAATGAATTTATAAAGAAATCTGCATACAATTTCTGGTAAAAAGACAGAAAAATAAAAGAAGTTAAGGATATAAATAAAAATCATAAATTTTATTATCAAATCCAAGAACAATTACATATTAGTGAACAAAACTTTTGTTGGTTTGCCATTTGGTCCCCAAAAGGAATTAAAACTGAACAAATTTTTAGAAATGATATATTTTGTGGGAGACACAAATGAAAACTAAATTACATGATTTTTATTTTGACTGTCTTTTGATAGAGCTAATCAATCCACGTTATCCTAAATCAGTGGACATAAGAAATATATGTTATATATCTAAGAAAACAAAAAAAGCTGAAAAATTGTTAAAATGCAAAAATAGTTTATGTATATATGTATGTGTGTGTGTGTTTGTATATACTTTTTGTGTGTATATATATATATATATATATATATATATATATATATATATATATATATATATATATATATATATATATATATATATATATATATATATATATATATAAACTCCTGTTTGTGAAAATTGCAACACCACGAAGGACATACGTGAGTGAGCTGAAATTTTCAGGAAATGTAAAGTAGGGCATGATATGCAAATGATTAGAATTGCAGACCGGTAGCGCATGCGTATGGTGTGCAGCGCCCCCGAACGGCGGATCGAACCGAATATAAATAGACGGCTGTTTCGAGGCGTGTATGATTATCGGTGGTTATATGCTAGTGGTAAACGTTAACTGAATCTTTACTATGCCTCTTCGACGAAAGAGAGCGAAATTTGAGCAAATTTCGGAGTTTGAACGGGGCAGAATCGTCGGCCTTCGTGAAGCTGGATTATCTCATGGTGCAGTAGCCGCTCGTGTGCAGCGTAACAGAAGCACAATCATGCGTGTTTGGAAGCTGTGGACGGACGAGGGTCGGACAGCTCGGAAATCCGGGAGTGGACCCCGGAATGTGACGTTAGCTCGCGATGACAGACACCTGGTGCGTATGGCGCTGACGGACCGCACAGCTTCTTCCAGACAATTGGCAGCACAGTGGTCAACAGCTACAGGTGTGTCATTGTGTGCTTCATCAATTCGGAGACGTCTGCTGCAGCGTGGGCTGCGCGCAAGGGTTCCCTTATACAGGATTCCTCTCACACAAAACCATCGCCGTCTGCGGCTACAATGGGCCAATGTCCATAGGAGCTGGCGTGCTGATTGGCAGCAGGTCGTCTTTTCTGACGAATCCCGCTTCAATATGTGGCACCATCCCAGCAAACACAAAGATGCCGGGCATCCATCGGGCCGCTGCTGTCAGCCGTCTTGGCCAGCAGCGGCCCGCCGCTATTTGACCTCGTCGGCTCCGTCAATAAAGTGCCCAGCAAACACAAACTGCCGGCAAAAATCCGGGCCGCTGCTGGCCAAGCCGGTTATCTGTTGGCCACGGCCAGCCGCTCATGGTTGTTTGATGGCCCAGCTCCGGCCATTACGGCCACGGATGAGTGCTGGCCAAAATGAACCGGGCCGGTGCTGGATGATAAGTAGTGGGCCAACAGATTTTGGCCATTGTTGGCCCTGAAGCTGTTGGCCAGCAAAATTAAGACAATTAGTTGTAGCGCTATTTTTTATTTTATCGGCAAAGACTATTTTTTTCCAAATAACTATTTTTTTGTGATGTTAATTAATTTTCATTTAACTTCTTACTTTTTAAACTCTTTAAAAACAACTTTTCAGAAAGAAATCTAATTTTCACATTTATTGTGTATTCCGCGTGACAGTATGACGTCAGATACTGCGAAATGCTTGAGTCAGCGTCAGCCATTAATGTGAAATGGCGGAATGTTGTGTCTGTGAGCTAAGAGAAATATAAGGTAAGTAAGCATTTATTATTGTTGTTTTTATCAGGATAGAATTGTTATGAATGAGATGCAAGAATAATATATTTGTTTTATGTTGAAATATTATTTAATTACTTGTTAAGAAAATTTCATAAGCTGTTGATAACGTGACAACAAAAGAAAAACATTGGAAAATGTTTGTCATTGTATGTTTTAGAATAATTTCATTACCGTGTGAGGAATAGAAAAATATATCATGCACAGAAGCATTTTTTCATTCCATATATTAGTTATATTTAATCAATTAGTATAATAAATTTTTCAATGCTCAATTTTTTGAATCGAATTCGATTGCTACAAAGTTTAAACGTATTTATTACATTTTTTGTTTTTTACGAAGCAAGTTTATGGAGTCTAAAAATATTCTATTTGAAAGCGCTTAGATGTTTACTTTCAATAAATTAATATATGATATTGTAGCATTTCTGATCAAAAAATTATGTGCGAATTCCATATAAACTTTAATTATTTTATTTTTAAAAGGCTTTCTTATTTACTATTATTTTTAAGTAAATTTTTACTGACCGAAATATTTTGTCTTATAAGGATTCGTGGTTTTAAATTTTGTATACTCCTCAAAGATCTGTTTTAAGGAATGAAAAATTGTACAATGCATAATATTACAAAATATTTTATTGCATATATTACCTGGTTTTTATGTATAATCCTGTCAACCATTAAAATCATTGTGGATTTCTTAGTGAAATATTATTGCATCTAAAACTCGAAAAATTGTATAAACTTGAAAACAGTAAATTTTAAAATTTCTATAGGAATCTGACAGATTAATTGCCACAAATTAATAAAAAAACATCTAGAATTATGTGGTTGGAAAATTAATATTAACACATATGAAAAATGTTCATATGGAACAACTTTTATTATATAAATTAGTTGTGTAGCATGTTCACTGTTTCCATGTAAAGAATGCTGTCAGATGTAACAGCTTAGTAGTTACTCTTGTGTTTACATTATTATATTTAAACCATATTTTATGTTTTTATTTATGATGGAAAAATTGAAGTATGAATTAACAGTAATTTCAATTTGTTTTAATGAAAATATAAGTTAACTAGAATATTTGTTCCTTTATATTTTGGAGAAAGTGATTAACATTTCAAGGATTTGATGATACTTTTGACATTTTGATCTCTTGATTCTTTTGTAGTAATGTAAATGGTTTTACTGTTATAGTAAATAGTCGACCGGATAATGGGTAAATGATATATCTAATCTTATATATATACACACATAAACATACAATTAAAACATAATTTTTTTTCCTTTACCGATTTACAAAGTCTGATTCTGATTATGATAATATTGTCCTATATATAATATTGTCAGATTGAATTATTTTCATTTACTTTTGATTTTTCTCTTCAAGGAATTGAAGTTAAATAAAGAACTTAAACATAATTTTAAACAGTAAATTAGTAAGGTATACAAGTAAAATGAGTATGATATGAGAAAGAGTTAAAAAAAAAGTTTATTATTTTTGATTTCATAAATACCTCTAATTCTAAAATTCATTATACATATAATAACAAATATAACTAAATAATAACAAATAATTAAAATATTGCATTAGTAAACTCCATGTTTATTTTATTTTATCGTTTTAATATAGTAAGCATAATTAGGTTAATCCTCCAAACATTTACATATATGTATATATATAATTTCTAAATTTATTAACTGTTTTTAATTTCTCGATATCTCTTTTGTTGTGAGTTTTATTTGTGTATTTTACAGACAATAAAGAGGTTAAAGTCATTTGATAGTTGACATTATTTTGTATGTTGTTTTTCTTATTGTAATTTATAACATAAAACGATTAAACTTAAAGCCCAGATATAGGTTGAAATTATTCAAAACACCACTTGTTATCAAAGCAGTAAAGTTTTGTGATATCCATCTTGAGAATAATTTAATCATTTTATTAGAGAAAGAATATAATTTAAGTTTAATCTTATTTATCAGTTAAGCATTTAATATTTTAAAATTAATATATCATTCATTAACATGTTGGATGTGTTTTACAACTGTTCTACATGATGGACCAGCTACATGAATTGCAAATGATTATGAGATCAAAACTTAGAAAAGAAAATAGTATTGCCCAATTACATAAAGGAAATAGTTAGGTCTTCTTTATTTATATGTTTTATCCTTTTTCTGGCTGCTTGCAAAACTTTAATTTGTTATAGAAATTTTTTTTATCAATAACATTTGGTATAAATATATTATACTGGAAAGTGAACTTTAATAGGTATTTTATGGTTATATGTAGTCTCGATCAATGACCACATCTAACCATAAATACAAATAATTTTTCCTTAATATTTTTCAATATCATTGGTAATTACAAGCCAGATAATTTATTTCTTTGTGTTACAATTTTTTTAATTATTTGTATTAACAAATAATTGTAAATAATATAATTCTTGCAAAAAATTATAATGGTAAATAATATTAACAAATAATTGTAATTATAAATACTATTAGCTAGTAAATATAGGTAATATTTTTTTGTCAGGCAGTACTTGGTTGACGACCCTCTTCTGGTTTTGGATTTTGGTTTGACGACCCTCTTCTGGTTTTGGATTATTGTAGAGTGTACAATGTCATGGACCTGGTCTAGCGCTGCTGGCCTTTGGGGGCATGCAACAACAACAACAATATTTTTAAAGTAAAGTAACAAATTATTGCTTATATTTATTATTGATGGCTATTTTGCTAATATTTCTTGTTAATAAGATTTCCATGTTAATAAGATTTTGCATAGAATATTGCATAAATAATTCAAAATTATATTTATGTTTTAAAATTCATCAATATTAATTTTAATTACTATGATTTTATAAACTTTACTTATCTGTAACTGTAGTTGTGTGTAAAAAATAATTTGGTAATCATTGATGAATATTTTATTAATCATTTTTTATTAGTTCAAAATGATTTTTTAAAAGCACGAAATACAAAGTGTATGTTATAAATTAATTACATTCTATTATAACCTTGAAAATGTAAAATTCTGCTTAAAACATTACATTGCATTTTTGAAGTCAGATGTTTAGAATTTTTATTAAGTCATTGAACTGAAATTGTTTTCATATAACCCAATTATTTGTCTCTATTTTTAATCAAAGAATTGTCAGAATTGATGAATGTTGATTTTTCATTTGTTACTTTTAATGTTATTTATTATAATGTGTATGTATATTGAAATATCAATATGAATATAAACTATAAAACTAAACTCTGGCAGGACAGACCACATGGGCCAAGGCCTACAGTGCCTATTTTCCTGACCAACAGCTCCTGGGCTGCAAAGCACATGTCCTGATTAGGTGCTCAGCATAACGCAAAACACCAGTGTTTAGTTCCCAAGCATGCTTATTGTGGACATAATTTACTAATAACCATTCCCCTTTTTTAAAGAGATAAAACTAAAATTAAGTAAAAGAGTCCATCATAAAAGATTGTATTAGTAATTTTTTTTATGAGTTATTAATTCTGAATGAAAATTTACATTATTATAGGCATTCACAACCTATTCAAGTGCTTGGCTTGTTTTGCTTTGACTGTAAATTTAATTGTAAAATATTGTAAGTTTAAAAATAGTTGTGTTGGATTCTCCTTATTCAAATAATTAATACTAAGAAATAATACCTAAATACTAGAAAATAAGTGTTATGCATGAAGTTTCTCCAAATTGTAATTTATAAATGTGCATTGAAGCCAAAAATATTTTCAACTCAAATTTATATTTTAAATTAAATAATTTGTGTACTTAAATGTATCTGTGTTTAAATTTTCCAAAAACTTAATCAATTAAAATAATTAAATTTAGTAACTAAAAACGAAATATTTTGGTGGTTTAACTTATACCTATTTAAATGTGAATACTATCCATAGATTTTCTGATGTTTCTGTTTTTGTAAGGGATTATAAATGTCATTGATTTAAAAAAGAATAAAATATTTTTCTTTAGGTTAAAGTCTTGCAACTTTATTTGGCAATTTTATTGCAATATTCTCTTTGATTTATTTTAACTGGTTGATAGATTGTCACTTTTTGGTATATTTTGCATGCAAGGGCTAATATCTACAGTAAAAATTGTGTACTCCATCACTAATTTCACAATTAAGATGAGAATCAAACCCCTTACTGTTGAATTGATGACTGTGTTACTTTAACTATTGCAATGATTGGCTTGTGTGTTGGTTATAAATTAAAATATAAATGTTTTTTAAATGGGAAAATATTTTTTTTAGGTTATTCTTCGAAAGTATGGCACTTTGAAATAATCATTTACTTGGTTTTTTAAGTATACTTTCCTACTAAAAATTTAGCAAAGAATCGAAAATTTCTTATAGAAACATTATTAACTAAAAAAACAAATAAAAATAACTAGTGAAAAAAATAATCTGCTGAGCAATAAATTTGTAAAAGATGACAAATTACATGCATTTATATATAATATACACAAATAAATATAATACATTTTTTATTTCAATTTTTTAATAAAAATGAACTGTAACACTTCGATGACTTCATTATGAGCTTATTGCAGTAAGAACTGGAAATTCATTTTCTGACGTTGTGTTTTAATATGCAAAAACAAATATTAGAAATGTTATCTTTTTTCTTCTGATTTATGAGTTTTCTATAAAGAGGTAATTTATTATATTTTATTTTTCTTAAAATACTTTACTTTGTTAAATGTTAAGACCTTTTAATATCAAAAATTCACTTGTTTAAAACTATCTATGTAGATTGACATTTTTCTTAGAATTCATAGTTCTTGTAAAACTAACAACAACTAGTCCGATATTCATAAATTTTTTGCTATTGGTAAACGAACTATTTATACAATACTTAGAGCCTAGACTTGTTATAATAGAAGAAAATAGTGCCAAAATATAAGCGAATAAGGAGGAGCTCAAATATTAAAATATTTCTTTCATTGTTAAGAGAAAATACAAAATTAATATTGATCACTGAAATTTAAAGTGAAAACTTATGCACCAATTCAATATAAAAGGATAACTTCCAGCATTTATTTAAACAAGAAATTCTTGATTTATTTCTTAGTGAAAAATTGTATTGTTCTTAAAAATTTTATTAACATATATAAATATAAAGCAAACAGAAAAAAGTAATTTACTACAAAAATTATCTTTGTTAAAGATTTCTCTTTTCTGTAATTATTTTTTTAAATAATTCTGAATTTATTTTATTACAGGTTACAAAAAGTAATCTGAATTGATGTTACCTGTATTAATTTAATTTGATTTTTATTTTCAGTAAGTGTTCGACAGCAAAGAGAATATTCTAGCATTTCGCAACACAAAATAGAAGAGTATGTAAGAAATTGGCTTCGAAATGCTCCAGATCGGGAAGGAGGAAGGAACAAAAGAAGAAAACTTTTAAATTAAAAATACTGTAAATAAATAATGTGAATGGATTTTTGATTGTAAATAAAAAAATTTTATACAGGATCTGTCTCGTTCTGAGCCATCATTAATAAAAATATCATTGATATAATATAAATTATCTAATATAAAAAGTTCAGTTTATGTGTGTTTAGTTAAATGTGTTGCATGCTTTACAAAAATACAATAAAACAAATATCATAAAATAATTAACTTAGAATTTTATGTATATGTTCATCCGCTGAATTTAACAACAGAACTGAAAATTTAACAACAGAACTGTTAACAATGAAGTGAAAATTTCTCAAAGATATATTAAAATGTTTATTGAATAAAAATAAATAATTACTGCTAATTCAAAAGTAATCTTAACAAATTGGTAAAACATGATTATAATCAACATATAAATGAATTCTATTAGAAAAAATATTTTAGAAAAGAATCAAATCTAATATAAATATTTATTTATACAAAAATAAACTAATATTTACTAGCTCATTACAGTAAAAGCTGAAAATTCAAATTTTTGAAATTGTTTTAATTTATATATAATTATTTCTTAAGAAATAAAAACATATTTAATGTTATACTATTAATATATATGTATTTAAATTAATTTTAACAAAAATAAACTAATATTCATAAGCTCATTATAATAAAAGTTGAAAATTAAAATTTTTGAAATTGTTTTAATTTATATATAATTATTTCTTAAGAAATAATATGGGAAGAGAGCGGCATCTCTAAATAACCAAAGCAGATTCAATTTAATGCATTTCCAATATATTTCAATAGTAACTTTACAATATATAAATTCTTAGCAATTAAAAAATGGGTAAATATTTCATTTTAATCTGTAGAAATAAAATCAAAGTTATAATTGGCTCCACGTCGGTTAATGCGGCCATTGCCGGCCAAACTGCAAAGGCCCGACGGATAACCGTATACGGGCATGTGCTGGCAATTATACGGACCACACACGGCCAATACGGCATTGCTGGCCACCCAGCGTTGGGCCAACAGCGGACCGTACTGCCGGCCCAGCAGCAATGACGACGACCACTTTATTGACGGAGCCGACGAGGCCAAATAGCGGCGGGCCGCTGCTGGCCAAGACGGCTGACAGCAGCGGCCCGATGGATGCCCGGCATCTTTGTGTTTGCTGGGTGGTCGTCGTCATTGCTGCTGGGCCGGCAGTACGGTCCGCTGTTGGCCCAACGCTGGGTGGCCAGCAATGCCGTATTGGCCGTGTGTGGTCCGTATAATTGCCAGCACATGCCCGTATACGGTTATCCGTCGGGCCTTTGCAGTTTGGCCGGCAATGGCCGCATTAACCGACGTGGAGCCAATTATAACTTTGATTTTATTTCTACAGATTAAAATGAAATATTTACCCATTTTTTAATTGCTAAGAATTTATATATTGTAAAGTTACTATTGAAATATATTGGAAATGCATTAAATTGAATCTGCTTTGGTTATTTAGAGATGCCGCTCTCTTCCCATATTATTTCTTAAGAAATAATTATATATAAATTAAAACAATTTCAAAAATTTTAATTTTCAACTTTTATTATAATGAGCTTATGAATATTAGTTTATTTTTGTTAAAATTAATTTAAATACATATATATTAATAGTATAACATTAAATATGTTTTTATTTCTTAAGAAATAATTATATATAAATTAAAACAATTTCAAAAATTTGAATTTTCAGCTTTTACTGTAATGAGCTAGTAAATATTAGTTTATTTTTGTATAAATAAATATTTATATTAGATTTGATTCTTTTCTAAAATATTTTTTCTAATAGAATTCATTTATATGTTGATTATAATCATGTTTTACCAATTTGTTAAGATTACTTTTGAATTAGCAGTAATTATTTATTTTTATTCAATAAACATTTTAATATATCTTTGAGAAATTTTCACTTCATTGTTAACAGTTCTGTTGTTAAATTTTCAGTTCTGTTGTTAAATTCAGCGGATGAACATATACATAAAATTCTAAGTTAATTATTTTATGATATTTGTTTTATTGTATTTTTGTAAAGCATGCAACACATTTAACTAAACACACATAAACTGAACTTTTTATATTAGATAATTTATATTATATCAATGATATTTTTATTAATGATGGCTCAGAACGAGACAGATCCTGTATAAAATTTTTTTATTTACAATCAAAAATCCATTCACATTATTTATTTACAGTATTTTTAATTTAAAAGTTTTCTTCTTTTGTTCCTTCCTCCTTCCCGATCTGGAGCATTTCGAAGCCAATTTCTTACATACTCTTCTATTTTGTGTTGCGAAATGCTAGAATATTCTCTTTGCTGTCGAACACTTACTGAAAATAAAAATCAAATTAAATTAATACAGGTAACATCAATTCAGATTACTTTTTGTAACCTGTAATAAAATAAATTCAGAATTATTTAAAAAAATAATTACAGAAAAGAGAAATCTTTAACAAAGATAATTTTTGTAGTAAATTACTTTTTTCTGTTTGCTTTATATTTATATATGTTAATAAAATTTTTAAGAACAATACAATTTTTCACTAAGAAATAAATCAAGAATTTCTTGTTTAAATAAATGCTGGAAGTTATCCTTTTATATTGAATTGGTGCATAAGTTTTCACTTTAAATTTCAGTGATCAATATTAATTTTGTATTTTCTCTTAACAATGAAAGAAATATTTTAATATTTGAGCTCCTCCTTATTCGCTTATATTTTGGCACTATTTTCTTCTATTATAACAAGTCTAGGCTCTAAGTATTGTATAAATAGTTCATTTACCAATAGCAAAAAATTTATGAATATCGGACTAGTTGTTGTTAGTTTTACAAGAACTATGAATTCTAAGAAAAATGTCGATCTACATAGTTCTTTTTATTTGTTTTTTTAGTTAATAATGTTTCTATAAGAAATTTTCGATTCTTTGCTAAATTTTTAATAGGAAAGTATACTTAAAAAACCAAGTAAATGATTATTTCAAAGTGCCATACTTTCGAAGAATAACCTAAAAAAAATATTTTCCCATTTAAAAAACATTTATATTTTAATTTATAACCAACACACAAGCCAATCATTGCAATAGTTAAAGTAACACAGTCATCAATTCAACAGTAAGGGGTTTGATTCTCATCTTAATTGTGAAATTAGTGATGGAGTACACAATTTTTACTGTAGATATTAGCCCTTGCATGCAAAATATACCAAAAAGTGACAATCTATCAACCAGTTAAAATAAATCAAAGAGAATATTGCAATAAAATTGCCAAATAAAGTTGCAAGACTTTAACCTAAAGAAAAATATTTTATTCTTTTTTAAATCAATGACATTTATAATCCCTTACAAAAACAGAAACATCAGAAAATCTATGGATAGTATTCACATTTAAATAGGTATAAGTTAAACCACCAAAATATTTCGTTTTTAGTTACTAAATTTAATTATTTTAATTGATTAAGTTTTTGGAAAATTTAAACACAGATACATTTAAGTACACAAATTATTTAATTTAAAATATAAATTTGAGTTGAAAATATTTTTGGCTTCAATGCACATTTATAAATTACAATTTGGAGAAACTTCATGCATAACACTTATTTTCTAGTATTTAGGTATTATTTCTTAGTATTAATTATTTGAATAAGGAGAATCCAACACAACTATTTTTAAACTTACAATATTTTACAATTAAATTTACAGTCAAAGCAAAACAAGCCAAGCACTTGAATAGGTTGTGAATGCCTATAATAATGTAAATTTTCATTCAGAATTAATAACTCATAAAAAAAATTACTAATACAATCTTTTATGATGGACTCTTTTACTTAATTTTAGTTTTATCTCTTTAAAAAAGGGGGAATGGTTATTAGTAAATTATGTCCACAATAAGCATGCTTGGGAACTAAACACTGGTGTTTTGCGTTATGCTGAGCACCTAATCAGGACATGTGCTTTGCAGCCCAGGAGCTGTTGGTCAGGAAAATAGGCACTGTAGGCCTTGGCCCATGTGGTCTGTCCTGCCAGAGTTTAGTTTTATAGTTTATATTCATATTGATATTTCAATATACATACACATTATAATAAATAACATTAAAAGTAACAAATGAAAAATCAACATTCATCAATTCTGACAATTCTTTGATTAAAAATAGAGACAAATAATTGGGTTATATGAAAACAATTTCAGTTCAATGACTTAATAAAAATTCTAAACATCTGACTTCAAAAATGCAATGTAATGTTTTAAGCAGAATTTTACATTTTCAAGGTTATAATAGAATGTAATTAATTTATAACATACACTTTGTATTTCGTGCTTTTAAAAAATCATTTTGAACTAATAAAAAATGATTAATAAAATATTCATCAATGATTACCAAATTATTTTTTACACACAACTACAGTTACAGATAAGTAAAGTTTATAAAATCATAGTAATTAAAATTAATATTGATGAATTTTAAAACATAAATATAATTTTGAATTATTTATGCAATATTCTATGCAAAATCTTATTAACATGGAAATCTTATTAACAAGAAATATTAGCAAAATAGCCATCAATAATAAATATAAGCAATAATTTGTTACTTTACTTTAAAAATATTGTTGTTGTTGTTGCATGCCCCCAAAGGCCAGCAGCGCTAGACCAGGTCCATGACATTGTACACTCTACAATAATCCAAAACCAGAAGAGGGTCGTCAAACCAAAATCCAAAACCAGAAGAGGGTCGTCAACCAAGTACTGCCTGACAAAAAAATATTACCTATATTTACTAGCTAATAGTATTTATAATTACAATTATTTGTTAATATTATTTACCATTATAATTTTTTGCAAGAATTATATTATTTACAATTATTTGTTAATACAAATAATTAAAAAAATTGTAACACAAAGAAATAAATTATCTGGCTTGTAATTACCAATGATATTGAAAAATATTAAGGAAAAATTATTTGTATTTATGGTTAGATGTGGTCATTGATCGAGACTACATATAACCATAAAATACCTATTAAAGTTCACTTTCCAGTATAATATATTTATACCAAATGTTATTGATAAAAAAAATTTCTATAACAAATTAAAGTTTTGCAAGCAGCCAGAAAAAGGATAAAACATATAAATAAAGAAGACCTAACTATTTCCTTTATGTAATTGGGCAATACTATTTTCTTTTCTAAGTTTTGATCTCATAATCATTTGCAATTCATGTAGCTGGTCCATCATGTAGAACAGTTGTAAAACACATCCAACATGTTAATGAATGATATATTAATTTTAAAATATTAAATGCTTAACTGATAAATAAGATTAAACTTAAATTATATTCTTTCTCTAATAAAATGATTAAATTATTCTCAAGATGGATATCACAAAACTTTACTGCTTTGATAACAAGTGGTGTTTTGAATAATTTCAACCTATATCTGGGCTTTAAGTTTAATCGTTTTATGTTATAAATTACAATAAGAAAAACAACATACAAAATAATGTCAACTATCAAATGACTTTAACCTCTTTATTGTCTGTAAAATACACAAATAAAACTCACAACAAAAGAGATATCGAGAAATTAAAAACAGTTAATAAATTTAGAAATTATATATATACATATATGTAAATGTTTGGAGGATTAACCTAATTATGCTTACTATATTAAAACGATAAAATAAAATAAACATGGAGTTTACTAATGCAATATTTTAATTATTTGTTATTATTTAGTTATATTTGTTATTATATGTATAATGAATTTTAGAATTAGAGGTATTTATGAAATCAAAAATAATAAACTTTTTTTTTTAACTCTTTCTCATATCATACTCATTTTACTTGTATACCTTACTAATTTACTGTTTAAAATTATGTTTAAGTTCTTTATTTAACTTCAATTCCTTGAAGAGAAAAATCAAAAGTAAATGAAAATAATTCAATCTGACAATATTATATATAGGACAATATTATCATAATCAGAATCAGACTTTGTAAATCGGTAAAGGAAAAAAAATTATGTTTTAATTGTATGTTTATGTGTGTATATATATAAGATTAGATATATCATTTACCCATTATCCGGTCGACTATTTACTATAACAGTAAAACCATTTACATTACTACAAAAGAATCAAGAGATCAAAATGTCAAAAGTATCATCAAATCCTTGAAATGTTAATCACTTTCTCCAAAATATAAAGGAACAAATATTCTAGTTAACTTATATTTTCATTAAAACAAATTGAAATTACTGTTAATTCATACTTCAATTTTTCCATCATAAATAAAAACATAAAATATGGTTTAAATATAATAATGTAAACACAAGAGTAACTACTAAGCTGTTACATCTGACAGCATTCTTTACATGGAAACAGTGAACATGCTACACAACTAATTTATATAATAAAAGTTGTTCCATATGAACATTTTTCATATGTGTTAATATTAATTTTCCAACCACATAATTCTAGATGTTTTTTTATTAATTTGTGGCAATTAATCTGTCAGATTCCTATAGAAATTTTAAAATTTACTGTTTTCAAGTTTATACAATTTTTCGAGTTTTAGATGCAATAATATTTCACTAAGAAATCCACAATGATTTTAATGGTTGACAGGATTATACATAAAAACCAGGTAATATATGCAATAAAATATTTTGTAATATTATGCATTGTACAATTTTTCATTCCTTAAAACAGATCTTTGAGGAGTATACAAAATTTAAAACCACGAATCCTTATAAGACAAAATATTTCGGTCAGTAAAAATTTACTTAAAAATAATAGTAAATAAGAAAGCCTTTTAAAAATAAAATAATTAAAGTTTATATGGAATTCGCACATAATTTTTTGATCAGAAATGCTACAATATCATATATTAATTTATTGAAAGTAAACATCTAAGCGCTTTCAAATAGAATATTTTTAGACTCCATAAACTTGCTTCGTAAAAAACAAAAAATGTAATAAATACGTTTAAACTTTGTAGCAATCGAATTCGATTCAAAAAATTGAGCATTGAAAAATTTATTATACTAATTGATTAAATATAACTAATATATGGAATGAAAAAATGCTTCTGTGCATGATATATTTTTCTATTCCTCACACGGTAATGAAATTATTCTAAAACATACAATGACAAACATTTTCCAATGTTTTTCTTTTGTTGTCACGTTATCAACAGCTTATGAAATTTTCTTAACAAGTAATTAAATAATATTTCAACATAAAACTAATATATTATTCTTGCATCTCATTCATAACAATTCTATCCTGATAAAAACAACAATAATAAATGCTTACTTACCTTATATTTCTCTTAGCTCACAGACACAACATTCCGCCATTTCACATTAATGGCTGACGCTGACTCAAGCATTTCGCAGTATCTGACGTCATACTGTCACGCGGAATACACAATAAATGTGAAAATAAGATTTCTTTCTGAAAAGTTGTTTTTAAAGAGTTTAAAAAGTAAGAAGTTAAATGAAAATTAATTAACATCACAAAAAAAATAGTTTTTGGAAAAAAATAGTCTTTGCCGATAAAATAAAAAATAGCGCTACAACTAATTGTCTTAATTTTGCTGGCCAACAGCTTCAGGGCCAACAATGGCCAAAATCTGTTGGCCCACTACTTATCATCCAGCACCGGCCCGGTTCATTTTGGCCAGCACTCATCCGTGGCCGTAATGGCCGGAGCTGGGCCATCAAACAACCATGAGCGGCTGGCCGTGGCCAACAGATAACCGGCTTGGCCAGCAGCGGCCCGGATTTTTGCCGGCAGTTTGTGTTTGCTGGGATGATGGCCGAATTCGTGTCAGGCGCTATGCCGGTGAACGGAACATCCCGGAGTGCATTATCGAACGCCACAGTGGACGAACCCCCGGAGTTATGGTCTGGGGTGCCATAGCATATCATGGACGATCACAATTGCTACGAATTGTGGGCAATTTGAACAGTACCCGATACATAAACGAAGTTTTACAGCCCCAAGCTATTCCCTTCCTGCAAGGATTGCCAGGGGCTGTATTCCAGCAGGATAATGCCCGTCCACATGTCGCCAGGACTGTCATAACCTACCTTGATTCCCAGCAGGTACAGCTTCTTCCTTGGCCTGCGTATTCGCCGGATATGTCACCGATTGAACATGTGTGGGATATCGTTGGGCGGCGTCTCGCTCGTGATCCTCGTCCTGTTGCTTCGACAGACGAACTTTGGTTGCGCATACAAACAATATGGAACACTCTTCCGCAGGCAGATATTCAAAATTTGTTTCACTCCATGCCGCCCCGTGTAGCAGCTCTTATTGCGGCGCGTGGTGGCCACACAAAATACTAATTTCTATCTCTTATTATTGTTTATTTGGTTTGAAAATGTAATCATTTATTTGTATCATTACCACTCAACTGTGTATTAAATTTCATTCAACTGTGATGCTTCCTTCATGGTGTGGTGTTGCAATTTTCACAAACAGGAGTTTAATATATATATATATATATATATATATATATATATATATATATATATATATATATATATATATATATATATATAATTTATGTTTTTTCTTAACGAAATGTGAATTGCTTAAGCATTTCATTCCTTTATTAACAAATTTATTTTAATTACTATTTTGCCTCATATACACTTCAAGATATTAACTGAATTTCCCATATGCTCATGAAATTGTATTATATTTTTCTCGTATGCTAAAAGTTTTATTTGCATTTAATTATTTGCTGATAAATAAACCTAATTCAAATATTTCTCACAATTTTACTAAATTTATTTTAGTCTAATTTTCGTGTGTGTTTTTATAATGCATATTTAGTGCTAATCTCATTTTGTTTTTATCAAGGCATCTAATAAAGAAGATTTTAAAATCACCTGAATTAAAATGTATTTCACAACACATTTTACACCAGAATATTAACTTCTTGATAAACGTGTACTTCTAATTACAACTTAGTTAATTTTATTGATATAAAGGAATAAATTTAGAAATAGTTAGAATGTAGGGACTTGTGTGATGAAAGACGTATAAGTGATTAATCTTTCTTTCGAGCTCTAAGTAATTCTAACTATATAAAAATAGATGCAATGGTTATTATATATATGTAATTACAATTGCACACACACACACACACACACACACTATTTTTATGAAAATTACGATTATATATGTATATATGTGAGTGTGTGTGTTAGTTTAAAAAAAAACTTGAAAAAATTAAATATTTTTATATTAAGTTATTTTTGAAAATAATAGTTTTTAATTATTTGTTGCATTCAGATTCAAAAGTATCTTAAGTCAAAGGATCAAGTTTCATAAAATCAAATTGAATTAAGGTACGTAAAAATATATTTTTAATCATTCATATATTTTAGGTTTGATTTGTGAATTCTGATAATCATTTTTGACCGTTTAATTAGTAACAGTAAAATCAACTTTTGCAATTTATCTTCATATTTTTTTAGTGCGAACAAGAAAAGCCGAACTTTAAAATGTAAATAAAATAACCTTTTCTTTAGGATCACTGGCAACTAATTTTCCCTAAGACGGCCACGGGTAATTCTGGTGTCAGTTCATTGAGCATTTGTACTGACGCATTTTCCCTCACCCCTATTCTGAGAACACTGAGGTTAATTTGATGTAAACAGAAAATTTAAAACGTTAATTAAAATTGTTAGGAGCAAATTTAAAACTCTCTTTTTGGCTGTTTTTATGGCGTTAGTACTTTAATTTTCACGATATAACGCGCCAAATCTGGCAGACTTGCCAATTTGGAAGGATTGATTGACAACAATTTCAACCAATAATATTGTTTTGGATACTTCCCTCTACAAGCTTTGAGTACTAATTAAAGCCAGATGGGGCGACAAGACAACGGAAGTTCTCACCTCGGTTTCTGCTTCTAACTTCCAAAGTGTTACTACCTGACTAGTGGAAACCAACTCAGACCCGGGTATAGGAAAGAATACGGGTGCAACAACATCTCTCGGTAAAACCATTTTTTCTTTAATGCTATTAATTTAATACTTATTACCTGTTTCAACAGGCTTGTTGATGTCAATTTTAATTCCAAAAAACTAGCTGTATTGTACAAACACATTTTTTAGAACAGTTGCATTTTCTGAGCCATGGTCAACCAAGAAAAGAAAGATTTATTTTTACTACTTCGCATGCACTTCTTCGATATTTAAAAATTTTCTTCTTGAAAAATGAACTGGTTTCCTGTGAACAACATTTTTAAATTGCCAAATTTAGGGCCATGAACTAGATATTTTTAGTACTCGTAATAATGTCTAATTCTGATTTTAGGTTCATTTTTCATCTTTTAGAACCAGATATTTTTATTTTAACATTTTGTCTGGGTGTAAGATTCAGAAAGTTTTTTTATAAGCAAACTTCATCTTATTTTTGTCGACTTCTGAATTCTTTACTCAGCTGTTTTTTGAACTCTGATATTTTAAACTTTGCTTGTAAACTTTTGTGTCAGAACATATGTTTTCATTTTTTAACTCATTATGTAAATTATAGGCTCTAGGATTGCTATCTTTTAGGTCGTCTTATTTATTAGTTACATAATTTTTATTCATCTAGTCATCGGTAAAACAAATGTCTTTTATACAAAAAAATGAAAAATGAAAACAATTTATATTTTTAACTTTATTTGAAGGTAAACTTTGAAATATTCTTCATATAAACAGTAAAACATCAAAAGAATTAATTAACACAAAACTGCAGAAAACAGAAAACCAAAAAACTGCACAGAAGAATACTATTAATACAAAATAAATCTTAAGATAGCATTTCAAGGAGTTGGAAATAAAGTTTGTTAAAATTTCATTTTTTCTATATTGGGAATTTCCAATTATATTATACTCGAACCCATATAAACATTATATTGAATAAATTATTTTATAAGACACAAAGTTTAAGAAATTATTTTATATTCTAGTTTATGTTTATATATATATGCTATACTCTTTGCTGCTGTTAATAAAACTGTTGTTTGAATTAAAAAAGGAGATTTTCTTGTTTCCCATTCGCGTTTCTCTTTTTGTATGTTATTTTTAAATTTAATGGAGATCCCTTTTCTAGATAAACCAGTTGTCAGAAATATACTCCCAAATGCCAGAAAAATGTTTTAGGGCAGGTGATAGAATATGCAGAAACGCTTTTATTAAAGACATTCCATATATACAATTGCAGTCTATATTCATCATAGCACAAAAATGCACGCAAAAATATGTTTGTATATGATATGTATGCTACACAGTGACCATATGTCATTGTGCACATTGACATTGTACAATGAAACGCATAATAAAAATGCTTAATATTAAATACTGCTAAGCATTATTGTAACATCGTTTGATCTACTCGTATAACGAATATGGCTATGAAAAGGAAAAATTAAATTTCACTGTGCAAGGACTGCTGACGGCGTATTTAACAACTATTGATTATTGCATAATGTTGACACAATTTGAAAATCATTCAATTTTGCTATTTGATAAAAATGTAATGGGCAATTTCAAACAATAAATTTCTTCTAGTTTCCGTAGGGTGTAATTCGAAAAGAAAATGTATTTAAAGTTTTTGTTACCGACCAACTTGTCTAGTGGTCAGCGTGCCTGACTACTGATAAGAAGGTCCTGGGTTCGAATCCCGGTTCAGGCATGGATGTACTTTCTCTCTATCTATCCTGTCTTTGTCTTTTCCTTGTATGAATGAGGTGTGAATGGTTGCCTACCCTATAAACGGGTACCTATAGCTTGTGTGGATAGCAAAATCGTACTTTCAACTTCATGGTGCTCTGATTAAAACGAAAAACGCTCCCAATTGACTTAATTCGCATAGCATAGCGAGCTTGGCTTGTCCAAGTGTCATTAGTAAAAAACAACAAAGAGTTTTTGGTAGAAAAATTGCATTTTGGGTATAAAAAAATGGATATTTACAATGTACTTAAAGTATGCGCCTACGTTAAAAAGTTGATTTTCGACATCATGCATCACACACACACACACAAATTTTTATTATTTGTAAGTCTGTACTCAAAATTTTCCTGTGTTTTTGAAACATTTTTATTTTACTGTTTGTCAAATAGAAATTAAGTTAAAAAAAATTTCGAAACACGTTGTCTTTAAAAAAAACCAATCAAGAATTTGCGTTTTCAAGTCGGAAATCTTAAAGAAAATCGGCATTTTACTTTTTTAGTATGTTTTTAATTATATATTTATATATATATACTTTTTAATGTGCTGATAGATATATCCATTCTAAGAGGCCGTTATATGGATTATACATTCGGAGAAAGAAGTGGCAATATCGTAACCAAAACTGTCACTTTAAAAGCAATTTTCGTAAAAAACTTTTTTCACAAAATTTCCAAATAATTAATACGATATCTTGGGTAACAACGAAGATACCTTTATGAAATTTGGTGTAAATATTTTTTATAAATGCCATTAGCAATAAAATAAAGCAAAATTTTGAATATATGATGAATTTTTTCATTTACTACTATTTTGAATGGAATGTGTTCAGTAAAATTTCATGAAAGATGCATACTACCATGTATTTTCAACCATTATTTCGAGCCCATTATTTTTCTTCAATTTATCTTCATTTCAAATAACATTGTTACATAAACATTTTGTCCAAATTAAATTAAGATTGATTCATTACAATTTTCTATAGAATCTTAGTTTTTTATAAAATTCTACCAAATTTTGCCGGAAAATAACCGACTACACAGAAAACACAATATGTAATTAAGATTTGGGTTTATTTTTTTTATGATTCTACATCATAATTTATCTAAAAACTAGATAAGAGCAAATTAAAATTGATCTTGAATAAAAAGTTGGCTTGAACATAAGCGGTGCCTTAACTTTGCTCAAGACTCCTTCTTTCATGCTTAAGCTGCTGAGAAACAGAAAATGAGTTCACACTTCTTAATTAGCTAAAGCTAAAAATAAATAAATGAATAAAAATCAAATCAGACATGGTATGAGAGAATATTTTAACGATTAGAGGCAAAATTCTTATATATTGAAGTAATTTTTTTTATCCACTTCCAATATTTCTTTGATTAGTGGGGTATTAGAAAAACCGAAAATCGTATTGAAGCTTCTTGGAACGATGGCTGTAATGGGCAAAAGTAAATTTTTGAAAAATCTGAATTAGTAGATATTATTTAAAATAAATATGGGAGAAAATTGAAAAAGTATTCCTTTATCATGCATATCTTTGTCTAACCGCGTAATTGTACAGAGATGGCAAATATAAGAATGTTTTTTTAAATAAGCAGAAAACGAAAAAATATGAATTGAGGTTTTGAATTGAATTGAATTGAGGTCAGAAATTTATGTGGTAGTTGCTACAAAAATTTTCACTAAAACGAAACTTCAAGAATTAAATGTCACTGATGCTGATTGACAGAACTTTCAAATTTTTGAGCATGTTTAAAAAGGATCTCTATTACATTAACTACGTATTTTTATCTTTTGTAACCTATAAATCTATTCAATAATCTTTATAAATGGACGAAAATAAATTGTGAAAATGATAAAAATCAAGTCGCTTTAAATGGACAAGTACTTTTTTAATTTTAAAATAATATTTTAATTGAAATACATAAAATCATTTTAGCTCTTCCTAAGGCTCTTTACGTGTACATAATATATTTATCAAATATAAACCAACTACACATTCAACGATTTATAGATAGGGGGAGTTAAATAATTTCGGGCTTACTTGAAAATCGGTACAATTTTACCAATCGGCAGTAAAATCAAACAAAAAACCGTACTTAACGGTCAAACTGTACAAGTTGATTGCATCCCCATGTTTAAAGGGTGCTGTTTTTCCCGCTTCTCAGATATGCTCCACAAAACTCAAACAATTAGCTAGCAATTCGTAATATTGATATATTTAAAAATTAATTTATTGCATTTCTCAACTTTATTTCTTTAAATTTCGTTACTCAGGAATCATGTCGAAATAGCGAAAAAATATTATCTCCTATTATGAAAAAGTTTTACGAAAATGAAGAAAAAATTTAAATTTCAAAATTAAACTTTCGTTAGTATAAAGCTATTTTTGACATTTAACTTGTTTAACAAAAATATCCATTTTATTAAGTCATGTGCGCAATATATGGTTTGTCTTTTAATTTCATATGAATGTAAATTAATTAGTTTCAGTAAAAAAATTGAGTAGTTTTTCCAATACTAGATTCTCTATAAAGTTGTATGCGAGAATGCTTGTAGCTCACATTGAAGTGTCTCAATATTGTGCTGGCACAAAAACCCTTCACGTGTTGCTAGCACTTGACACGAGACATTAAATATTTTTTAAAACTTTAAGTTAAAACTATTTCATTAAATGTTTCAGTATTTTTACATCAAAGATATATCCTTATTCCCATATCGATAACAAAACATATTTTCTCTACTTATCTAAATTTGTGAGTTTAAGTTAGAATCTTCAATAAAATTTGAATAGAATACATTTTTTGTAAGATTTTAATTATTTTATTTTTAAACACTTATAAGTACTAACATTTATAATAAATTTTTTCGTGCAAATATAAAATGCAAATTTTATATTTTAATGAATTTCCATTTACTTTACGAAATTCTAAAAGATCTTAGATATAATTTTTTACACAAATTTTAATAGTATTTAAATTTTTAGAAAGACTAAAGTAGAAATATATTCGTAACAAAATGAATTATTAATTGTTAAACATTTCTGTTGCCCAATACCTTTTTAAAAGAAAGCAAAATTTATTATGTTAATTTAAAAATTTTATTCCCCTGTATTTTTTAAATGGAGCATTTTGTCAATATTAATCATTAAGTTTTTGTAAAATTATCCACAAATGTACATTTAGAAATTTCAAAACCGATTAAAAATTTAATTTTGGAGTTTATGGTTCAACATAATTATTTTTTTTGTTTTATTTATTATATTTTATTAACATTAATATTTAGGTAAATTTTCAGAGAGTCAGCAGATACTCTTATGTTATGCCTGTATATATAAACTTTGTTATTTAAAAAGAATATAGATAATTTATTCTAATTGAGCAACATTCAGTAGAATATTTAATGCAAAGCCAAACCATAGATGTTTGTTCGTGAGAAAAGTTTAGTCTTAAAATTTTTTCTTGTTGTTAAACGAAAACCATACATAGAAATAATCTTTCATTACATAATTTATTGTTAACAAATATATGGATAAATAATATTTTTACATTATGTGCAAAACAAGACATGCTTAACGGAATAAAGGATGAAAAATACAATATTTTTAAATACGAAGTTTTATAACAGACGAAAAATACAATACTTTTTTCACGTTATATATTTTGTAAACTTAAAGAAATAAAATAAAGATTTTACAATTTTTTAAATTTGTTTCTTGAAAACTTATGGAGATTTAAAATTTTGTTTTCGATACAAACATAGCAAGGTTTTCTAAGATAAAGTTCACCGTTTTTTCAGGAGAACCATTTTTTAAATACATAGTGAGTCATATTCACGTACTGCTAGAAAGAAAACTCGAAAACTTCCCATTCACCCATCGACCAAATGATCTTGTAGTACGAATGGCCTCGTTTGTGGTATATCACTATAAATTTAAAATAAATTAAAGTATTTCCCATGTAAATTTTAAATTATTTAATGTAAATTTTAATCGATATTCTCACATTGAATAATTCTCGTAGTGATAAAAGTTAATTAAATGTTTCATTTTTCTTAATAGTGGGACTTAACACACTTAATGCTTTTTATATTTATCAAGCTATGTGTATATGTATACAATTATTAATTATAACTTAATCGAGAACAAATTTGGGAAGGATTTCTTCAAATAAAAGTGCATATATATTTTTATTCAACTAATATATTCTTATTCTGAGAATTAATGTAAAAAATATTTATTGTTTATACATCAAAAATTTTCAGCATCACGTATGCTTACAAGTCGTTTCATTAGTGTACTTGCTCCTATTTTTTGATTGCGTAAAATATGGCTTTACCTGGCATTGAGGACATATTTAACGATTTATACACAAATGAAAAAGATGAGAAAATAGTACAATATGTTTACATTTTATACCTGTGCTTTGTATTTAAACATAAGATAAGGTAATCATTCCAAGCGCATCATTTTTGTATTTTTACATTACATACAAATTTAGTTACACAATTTACGAATTAAAAAATCAAGAGCCCGTTTATTTATAAATTGTTTTATAAATATGCTTGCTCCCGATTTTTTATTTCATAAAATACTGCTTCTCCTGTAACTGCATATATATTGCATATGAATTTCCATTTTCAGATTCTCGTAGACAATCGGAATTTCTGCCTCTCGTAACGAAGGCGTTTGCCGAATTCCAATCCAGTTAAGATATCATCTATCTTATTCTGAGCCCTCTTTTTTACCACTTCGTCACGTGGCATTTTAAAAGAGGACTCAAAAATTGGCGTCAAAGGATGTTGAATCTGTAAAGTAAATGGTGGATATAAGTTGGTTAAATAAGGAATTCAGATTAGAGTTTATTAGGAAAATTTATAAATTATAAGTAACCTTTGACACACATAAAACTAGGATTTAACTACTTTGAATTTTTCAATATGACTAAGTAGTATATTTAATTCAATCATTTTCAATTCTATTATACTGCGTAAACTTTCGCTTAAAGATTTGTTTTCCACCTATATTTAGTCGGTACATGGTTTTTTAGTGGTTACACGAGACAATTTATAGAGATGCGAGATTAAATAGCATAATTACATAGCATTTCTGGTAACTTGAATTTTCAATGATATGAAACACTCCAAGCAGACTATACAAATACTCAATGTGTTTTAGACAGATGCACTGCACCTTTATAGTAGTTTTCTCAGACAATATTACTTAAAGTTCAACTTATTATAAATTGAATTTTCGGTAGAAATTTTAATGGCTAGATTTTATGAATAGTCAACAAAAATATTTGAACAATCGAATTAACGTGATGAACTTGAAGATTATTTAGCTTGTCTTGATGTTTCTAATCTTGTTAGATCTCAAACTTTTAAAAAACCGAAAAATTATAGAAACTTTAATATTCATTGCAACAAATGATTGTTTTGAAAATGAAATCCAACTAAAAACCATTCAACTTTCAGTTTTCTTTATTTCAACAGGCAAGAAATCTTTCAACTATTTTTTTACCATGCCTGTATGTTTCTACTACAATTTTCAGTTCCTTATTAAAACATTTCTGGATTTTTAAGATTCAAACACTTAGATTCTTTGAGATTTTTTATCTGCAATTAATTTTATCTAACGACAAATCAATTATTGAGGAACAATTGAAAGTAGTTCGGTAGAGAAAATCAGATGATATTTTTAGATTTGAAATCGGTTTAAATAAAGATTAAAATAAATTTTGAACGAACATTTTATATCATAATTTTTCACTCTTTCTACACACATCATTAATAGATTTGATTGAAAATGTTACCGACATCCCACAGTATTTGTTGAAAATTGCGATTTTATTCAACTTCTATTAAAAAAACCATTAAATTTCAATGCAATCAATGTGTTAGTGTTAACCAAGTAGAAAAATTAAATACAATATTTTTCGTTTATTATTTTAATTACAAAACTTATAAAATGCCTTATACGAATTTGATAGCAGTCTTTGAATTTAACTGAATTTCGATAGATTTGACATTTCAGACTCTTTAAATGAATGTTGAACCCTTTAAGATTTTATTATCAATATGCAGCTCAAATTTTCTGTGTATTTTTAAAATCTTTATATGTATATATATATATATACACTCGATGAATTCATTATTTAAGTAATATAACGAAATTTCTCTTCCAAAAGTACTTCACATATTTAAATACTTTCAACAACTTATAAAGTTCGTTTACATATATTAAAACCCAGATTAGAAACAAAGTATAAACTTAAATCTTTACGATAAAACAAAATACGAGTTCACTGATTAACAAAGTCAAGTAAAGGACGTGAAAATATCAATTCAAAATTAAAGAGGCTTTTTCATCAAGACAATTTTAATGCAATGTTACATGCACAAAATAACCAATAAAGTACTTCCCATTATTACATTATTTTCAAATGAAGGGAGAATAAATAAGCAAACTAGTGTCCCATGTCTTTTAAAAACCAGTTGGAAAATAAAAAGAGCAGTCGTAACAAAAGCAGCTCAAACATTCACCTCCATCAATTGCAACTCATACAGTAACGAAGACAAACTTAAGTGTGCAAAGAATTTCCTTTGGTGCAATTAGATTTGATTCTTACTAGACACTTCAGCAGCTTTATCAAGTCTCCTTATGTCAAGTGTTTGGAGATAGTTGTACATAAATGTACCGTAAGGCATTGTTACCAAATTTTGGGTTGAGGTTGGTTGGTTGGTTGGTTGGGTTTTATGGCGCAAGGTCCAAAAATGGACATGCTGCGCCAAGAATAAAGTTTTGTAGGAGAATTTTTATTTTATTTATTATTTTTTTTTCATATCTACACATTTAAACCCAAGCAACTTTAAAATGTTAAAACACAAAAACTAGTGTATAAGTTATCTTAAAATGTATATATTAAATAAAATAAATCATATATATATAAAATCTTAAAATGTATAAATACAAATCATATAAAATTTAAAAAACCTATTGCTCTCAAATAAGCAAATAGGTTCCTGTGGGGTGGCTCCCCCAGCAAATCAAACATTGTTAAAAGGTTTGTTTTAAAAAATTTAAAACGGTAGACGTTAAAAGTAGAACATGATATTAAAATATGATAAACAGAAAATGGTTCATCACACGCCTCACACCATGGATTTAGTTCATTTAAAAATAAATGTTTGTGTGTGAAACGTGTGTGTCCGATACGAAGGCGAGTTAATCTAACATCTGCACTTCGTAACGGTAAAACTGACAATGAGGTGAGGGATGAGAAGATAGTATGCATTTTGTTGCCGACCTGCAAGCTCCACGATTCCTGCCAAAGACCATTAATAAAACTTTTTATAACCTTTCTCACATCAGAGAGAGGAACCGATGGTATAATCGGGTCTGATGCAGCCTTTGCAGCTGCATCCGCTCTCTCATTTCCATCAAGACCTACGTGACTTGGTATCCAACAAAAAATAATATCATATCCCTTGCCAGCAAGGGAATCTAATGCTCGAAAAATCTTTGACACAACAGGATGGCAAGTAAAACTATTGTTTCTCAATGCTTCCATTACACTCATGCTGTCAGTATATATACAAAATTGACGATGATCTTCTGTATTCACATGCTGAAGCGCATAAGAGATAGCTGTGGCTTCAGCGGTAAAGATAGAGCAGGACGAATGTAGACTGTAGCTAAAAACTGTGTTATTTATAACAATTCCACAGCCCACATGTCCTGCTGTTTTTGAACCATCTGTGAATACAGGTGTGTAAGATTGATACTGACAGCGATGGGAGGAATATAGCATTTGAAAAACAATAGGTGTTGTGTCTGATTTTGAAAACTGAGCAAAAGAGTTATTAAAATTGATGGTAGGATCATACCAAGGTGGATGAGCAAAAGTATTAGTTGCCTCTATCCGAACATCACATAGGTCTGTGAGCCACAGATATGATTTGGCTCTTGTGAGAAAAGGTGGGATGCTCATTGGTCGAGCATCAAACAGTCTTTTAAGAGAGGCATTAGGAACCATGGAACGTAATGGGTGATGTGGGGTCGACATAATTTTTGCGTAATAATTGAGAGATTGCTGCATTCGTCTCAGGTCTAAGGGTAGTTGTTCACAAACAGCATACAGACTCTGGACGGGTGATGTGCGGAATGCCCCAGAACATATCCTCAAAGCAGAGTGATGAACTGTGTCCAGTCTTCGTAAAACGGAAGATCTAGCTGATCCATAAACAACACTTCCGTAGTCAATGCGGGACAAGATCAATGACTGATATACTCGAAGAAGTGATGTGCGATCTGCACCCCAAGATGTATTTGACAACACCTTGAGGATATTAAGCGATCGCTCACACTTCTTCCGCAAATACAAAACATGCGGAAGAAAGGATAATTTTTTGTCAAAGATAATTCCCAAAAATTTTATTTCATTGACTACTTGTATTGGGATGTTGTTGATTTTAATAACTGGATCATTGTGAAGGCTAGTCTTTTTACAGAAGTGGACACATCTACTCTTGCTAGGAGATAAAGTATGGCCATTCTCAGCACACCATGCAGCAAGCTTGTTAACTGCTGTCTGCAGTTGTCTCTCAATTAACCGCATATTCGAACCCTGACATGATATTTGCAGGTCGTCAACATAGAGTGTACCATTTATTGATGGTGGTAATTGATGTAAGATGCTACTGATGAATAAGTTAAAAATAGTGACACTTAAAATGGAGCCTTGGGGAACACCCTCAGCTTGAATAAAAGTATTGGAAAATACAGTTCCAATACGAACTTTAAAAACACGGGAGCTTAGAAAATTCTGAAGGAATATCGGAAGATTACCCCGAAAGCCAAAATTATATAATGAACGGAGAATTCCATATCGCCATGTACGGTCGTATGCCTTCTCGATGTCAAAGAAAATGGAGACCAGATGGTTTCTCCGCACAAAAGCATTGCGGATTTGGGTCTCCAAATATGTGATATTATCAAGAGTGGATCTCCCTTTACGGAAGCCACTCTGATTTATATGTATATATTTATTTTTTTCTAAGACATATACGAGACGGGCGTTGACCATACGTTCGAGAGTCTTACAGAAGCAACTCGTCAGAGCAATTGGTCGATAATTTGAAGGATCTGAAGGATCTTTACCAGCCTTAAGAACCGGAATCACTATCGCTTCATTCCAAGCTGATGGGAATTTCTTTTCATTCCAGATCCTATTGAACAAAAGTAATATGTTCAATAGGGAGTCTGGACTTAGATTTCGAAGCATTTCATAGCTGATTCCATCAGGTCCTGGACTGGTATTATTGGCCTGCTGTAATGCTCTCTTCAATTCCAACATCCGAAAATCACAGTTGTAAGGCAAGGCTTCACCATGGTTGAAACGAATTGGTGTTCGTTCAGCGCGACTCTTAGCCCTTAAAAACGAAGGACTGTAAGAGTCGTTGCTGGAGACGGTTGCAAAGGTTTCACCAAGGGTATTAGCAATGTCTTTAGGAGAAGAGTATATAGCAGCTCCGGATTTTAAAATAGGAATAGAAAATTCCCTATACATTCCATTGGCTGCTTTCACTCTTCTCCACAACTGTTTACTGGATGTGGAAGATGTAATTGAAGATACATAGCGAGACCAAGATTCCTTTTGACTTCGACGACGAGCTCTGCGAGCTTGGGCTCTTGCTCTCTTGAAGGCGACAAGATTCTCCGTTGTGGGGTACCTCCTAAATAACCCCCATAACTTCCTTTGTTTTTTAAATGTTTCTTGGCATTCTTTATTCCACCAAGGTTTGCAACGCCTGTGTGGTATAGAGGAACTCTTAGGTATTGATGCGTCAGCTGCTTTAATAATTGTTTCGGTGACTTTATATACAGCAATATCAATGTCCTCGATTGAAACCATTTCATCATCAATAACTGCCAATTGTGTAAATAACGTCCAATCTGCCCGACTGTACACGTAAGTAGGTAAGCGTTGTCTTACACTACTACCTCCAGTCTGGGAGATGACGAGAGGAAAATGATCGCTGTTGTGCAGATCATTTCCTACTGTTAGATTTAACAATGGCAGAATAGATGGAGAACAAATGGCTAAATCGAGGCAATGAAACGTTCTTGTGGGTACATGGAAATACGTCTTCTCGTCGGTATTAAGCAGACAGAAACAGTTATCAGAAATAAACTGTTCTATCTGTCGACCGCGAGAATTGATATCATCACTTCCCCACAAAGAATTATGTCCGTTAAAATCACCGAGTAACAAAAATGGTGTAGGCAGCTGATCAACTAATGCGTCGAGTTCCTCTTGGCGGATGACATTATGTGGTGGTAAATATAAACTACAGACTGTAATCATACATGTAGTGTGAATTTTAACAGCTACAGCCTGTAGAGTAGTATTTAGTGGATGGACAGTGCTGGGGAAATTATTTGATGTGAAAATACAAACACCACCAGACACTGCACCATCATCACCACAGTCTCTTCTAAAGCATTTAAACCCTCGCACAGCAATAATGTTGGAAGTCTTCAGGAATGTCTCCTGAAGTGCAACGCATGCGGGGTTATAAGTTGTTATAAGAGACTTAATGTCATCAAGATGTGATCGCAAACCATGGCAGTTCCAAGAAATAAAGGAAGTTATTTTTTAAATTGTAGAGCTCCTTTCACGGAGCTGGAAGGCGGGTCTTCTGTCATATCCTCGAGCGATGTATCATCGTCCGAGGGAAGTAAAGAAGCCGCTTCAGTCTCCAAGCAAGAGAAAGCATTATGGGTGGAGATTGAAGGTTTTTTAGCTTTTTTTAATTTCAAAGCTTTCTCTGCTTTTGATTTAGCGAAAGGAGCTTTTCTAGTAAATACAGGAGTTTTCTTAAATTTTGGCTTTTCTGATGTTTGGGGTAATCTAACTGGGGAAACAGAAAAGATTTCAGTTTGTGTGCTGCTCGATTTGGTGACTTTTCTGGCAGCAGTGGCATAACTGACTCCTGGCTGTGGAGTACGCAAAGTGACCAATCGTCTTGCCTCAGGATAGGAACATTTATTGTTAACCTTAATTGTGGCTACCTCTTTTTCCAACATATACTGAGGACAACTTCGAGAATAGGAGGGGTGGTCACCATGACAGTTGACACATGCCTCCTTTGCCGTGCAGTTCGAGCTATCGTGGCCAACCACCGCGCATCGAGCGCAGGTGAGTTTGCCTCTGCAGGCGTTTCTCGAGTGTCCAAAGCGCTGACATTGGAAACATCGCAAGGGATTTGGTATATAAGGCCTGACGGGTAAATTCATATACGCAGCTTTTACATACTGCGGAAGGTCTGGCGTCGCAAAAGTCAGAACTAGGTGCTTAGTATCAATTACTTTGCCATCCCGTCTGACTGTTATGCGTCTTACGCCACAGACCTTCTGATTCTGTAAATTATCCAGAATCTCCTCCGTCGGCGAATATAGTAAATCCCTTGCCGAGATAACACCACAAGAGAAATTAAGGTTACCATGAGGCGAGACAGTCACTTCTAAGTTTGCCAATGATTTCATACTGGCCAGAATAGCTGCTTGAGATTCGGATGCAGCCTCTACAAGCAAGTCACCCGAGCGCATCTTTTGAACTTTTCTGACTTCCCCAACTATTCCCGATAATCCTTTTTCAATTAGGAAAGGAGACACAGTTGTAAAACTGCCCTCCCTCCTTTTAATTACAAAAAACTTCGGTTTTAAGTTTTCCAATTGCTGCTCCCGTGGGAGAAAAGTGAAATTTTTATTCTCCATTAGGTTTAAATATAAAATTTCGGGACCTGACCGCACCACCCACCACCGAGTCCAACAAGGGGATGCAGACCAGCTGCACCAGTGCTAGCCAGGTCCTATACGCTCACAGTACATCCCTGAAGTGGCCTCCACCCTTAACGAGTCACCCAGTAGATGTACCGATCGCTTGATCCATAAAGCCGATTGATGTGCTGAGGACCACAACACACCTCCCGTTTACCTGAAGCAGAGGCCAAAGTAATGTGTTGGTCTCTGGGGGCCTCAATTACCAGGACCCTCCTTTCCAGGGACACGGGTCTCCACGCACGGCAAACACGTGGGTGATTTAGTCCTCAAGAGTAGCTAATAGCAACAGAGCGGCGAAAGCTACTCAAGGGGAGCCCTCAACCTCTTGCGAGGCAACCACACTGAGGGAGAAGAGGAAGAAAAAGCAGAAGACTAGAGGAGAGAAGAAAACAAAGAAGAGGACAGATCACTGGGGTACCTCGGGATTGTGACACCCGTGTTTACCTAAAGAAGATAAACCCCCTGAGGGGAATTTTGGGTTGAGAGATTCAAGTCAATGAAACAAATTACGTCAAGGAAATTGTGGATCTGGCAGCAGGTGGTGAATGCCGATAAACGCAACTTCGTGGACTAACTTAGAACTATATTCTTTGCATCATACATTTGGCAGTCAAAAACAATAGATTGTATTACTTCAATGCCTGTATTATATTTTGCTAATCTGCCAGACTTCCGAGTTCACAATTAACCAAAAAATACTATAAAACTTCACGAATACAATTCAAATATAAATTTACTCAATTGCCGTTACCTTTAAAATTGTAAAGTGGTTTGGAATTCATGAGAATATGGAAGTCTTCAGGTAAGGCAAACAGATTCAAGATAAAATTATCCGGAATGTTCGTTCTAATTGTATATTCTCTTAACTGAAGTTATAAGAATTAAAAATTACGTATTAAAATATTTGCATTTTTAGAAAGAATCTCTCTAAAACATTTTTAAAGTATGGCATTAATGCTGTGTAAATGTAGTCAATTTTTAGCTTTCTGAAGTGTTCCTTTTATTAATCATATCTATATTCACAAAAAATTTATTGCAACATTAAAAACAAAAATTTTAATAAAAGTACGTTACACATTAAATGCTAGTCATATTTTCGCTCAATTTAAATCAAAATTCTTGCCTAAACTCCTACTGGGAAATTAAGACAAATATCTGGGCACAATAGTACACATGTAAATAGAACTCTGGGGGTCAACTAAGTCTTTCTGATGGTTAAAATTCTTGTATGAGATTTTCAACATTTATGTGCGGAAATTCCTATGATAGTACCGCAAATACTTTACAACGACTAACATGTTACTTAGGTATGCTAATTATTTAACATTTTTCTTCACATGATGGTTAGTTAAATCATCAAAAACTTAAGATGGATTCTAATCCACTTTAAACAAGTCTAAATTGCTAATCGAAAGA
>JAJQOW010001720.1:0-36140 GCA_037975125.1 Latrodectus hesperus | reverse complement strand
GGGAAGCTCCCTCCCTCCCTATTCTGATCTGGACAACAACATGGATACTGATAAAGGAAACATGCGCTCGACGCAATTACTGATGATTGAGCAGCTCTATGAGCGAATTAATGAAGTTGCAACCATTATGAATAACATTATGACCTCCTATGAGTTCACTCCGGATGAAAAACATCGTGTTCATGAGATGGGCAACAAGTTTGCAAATATGTTTAAATCAACAAATTTAAATAATGAAATGGAATCAACTCCAAGCACTAATATTCATGATATCCAACAACCATCAACCAGTCATGCCTCCAATTATGCAGTAGAGGTTACAAACAAATTTGCGATACTTGAAGAAACTACTACCACCAAGGCTAAAAATCCTAAACGTAACAGGGAAGAACATACTACGGAGCCAAGTAAAAAGAAGATTCTCAAGGACGCTATTGCAACACCAATACATGACGAAGAGACCACACCAACAGAAGTCTCATCTGCACCAGGCACTCTAGCTAAACCCACCAGCAAGGCACCCCCGATTATTATCAAGGATCCAAAATGCAGCTGGAAAAACATAAATGAAGCTTTCAAAAAAGCAAATTTTAGCAACTACCACGCCAAGTGCACGGCACACGAAATTAAAATTAAGATCAATGACGCTTCTATGCATAAAAATGCTATTAAAATTCTGGAAGATATGGAAATAGGTTATCATACCTACTTACTCAATGATGAAAAGCCACTTAAAGTTGTGGTTAGGGACTTACCCATAGACACACCTGTCGATGAAATAACAGACGAACTAATCTGTCATGGTTTCACATTATCTAAAATTACCCAAATGACTAGACGTCGCAATGGAGAGCTGCAAAAACTCCCTATGTTCATCGTCCAATTACCAAAAATGGAAAAGGCTAAAGAGATATACAATATAAAATATATCAATAACTGCACTGTAAGGATTGAATCTTTTAAAAACCGGAATGGACCCACACAGTGCTATAGGTGTCAGAAGCTGCACCACGCCCAGCAGATGTGCAAGCACACACCTAGATGTGTAAAGTGCTTCCTCTGCCTGCACTAAACCAAGAGACACACCTGCCAAGTGTGCAAACTGCGGGGGTGATCATCCTGCAAACTTTCGAGGTTGCAGAATTTTTACCACCATCAAAGATAAAAAAGAAGCCAACAATCCTAACGGAGTCAAAATCATCAAAAATGTAGTTATTGAAAACAAAACTTATGCCCAGGCGACAGCAAATGACACCTTGAGTGAAGCTAAAGACATCCTGCAACAACTAAAAATCTTTGTGGATTACATTAAGAACTCAGGCATACTAAATAATGTTGTTCCAGCCAATGAGCAAAACCTACATGCCACCCCCATGGACCAACATGAGTAATTCTGGTTATAACAAAATACTACAGATATGTAATTGGAATGCAAATAATTTATTCCACAAATTCGATGAACTGAAAAATTTTATTGCTCATCATGACATAGATATCTGTGCCATAACTGAGTCACATAGTAATGGGAATCGAACTTATAAACTTGCAAATTACCGCACCTTTTACACCAACAGAACAGCCTACAAAGGAGGAGGAGTGATTCTCTTTATCAAAAACTGTATTCCCTCTACCCTTTTTAGCAATAATAATAAGGACGGCTATGAAGAAGTATCTGTAATCATATCTCCTTTTCACAATAAAAAACTTAAAATCACTGCAATGTACAACCCTCCCAACAGAAATATTACTGACAATGATATCACACATCTTTTTCCATCTAATCTTGAAACCATAGTAATAGGGGACCTCAACTCCAAATCACAACATTGGAATTGTAGAATAACGAACAATAACGGCAAAAAACTCTATCCACTTCTCTTCAAACATAACCTTCGTGTGATTGCTCCAACTGTACCAACTTATTATCCAGCCTTCACTTTGCAAAGACCAGATATCTTAGACATAGCCGTCAGTAGATATAAAATGAGAGTTCAACGCCACTCGGAGCGCGGAGCAGTGGAGCAAAGTCTTATCAATGTTGGGGGTGGAGCAACGTCATAAGTTTGTAGTCTTACACGAGGGTTTAGAGTGACGTCATATGTTTGTGATCTTATACGAGGGTGTTATTACTAATCAGATTGTGTGACGTCATCGAATAGTGCTGCCATCTATTGAGAAATTTTCAAACCTTTGCTTTGAATAATTTTAAACTGTTTATTTTTATTTTAAAAATTGAATTTTGCCATCCGCGGGGACAGAACCTCACACCTCAGCGGTGGTAGTCCGTTATCTTATCCACTGAGCTACTCGGACTTCGCTTGAGAAAGGGTTTTTATGGTTTATTATCATAGGGGTGATTAGGACTTTGAATTTTTATTGTAATGACTTTTTTATGTTAAAGGATTATAATATACTTTAAAGTGTATAATAATATGAATTTATTTTTTAAAGTTGTAGAATTTAATTTCAAATAGAATATATTTTTCAGAATTTAAAATTTACACACATTTTATTTTAAAAGAAAATGGATCTTCAATTAAATTACAATGTTGAGAATTTTAGAATATTAATTAAATTTTATCGGAAAAGACTGAATTCATTTTTACCGTATGAAAATTAATTATTTTTCGAATACTACTCACAGAATTTATTTTTTTAAATATTAATAGAATTTAAAACAAATGTTAATTGTTTAAAAGTTGATCATTTTTTTAAAATAAAATTCTAGACATTTTGTAAATGATTTGAACTTAGAATAAATGACTGAATTCTATTTACTTACCTTTATGGTCACATCTGTAAAGTTTTTATATTAGTTAAAATAATGCTGATTTCCACACCACGCAAGGCGTACAGCACATTTGGCGCATTATCTCTTTTTTTATACTTGGTGAGATTCCCCAGTAGGTATATTTTACCAAGTTTACAAACATTAAAACACTTTTAATGCTACATCCAATATATTATACTTTATATACATTTTCAAAATAATTTTTAAAAGATTTTTAATTTTTTTGCTGGAGGTTCTACGTTTGACATAATTTTACGGAAGGTTAGACTTATACGACATCCCTTAATTAAAGGTTCTGAAGGAATCCCGTGAGTAAATAATTTGTTTGTAGGAGGGAACATAGAGTACATTGATCCATGTTCTAAAGAAATGCATGTTTTTTTACAATCCATTCGCTTAAACTTGATCGTTCGTGTTTCACCAAAACTCAGAACACCAATAGGGGTATTAAAATCTAAGTCTGATTCATTATCTTTATGATCAGAAATTTTCGAATTTCCATTTGAATAGAAATTAATCAAAACAAAATTGTACTTACAATTCATTGCTTCCTCGACATCATTGCGAATTTGTTGTAACATTGGTGTCCAAGGCAAGGCAGAAACTTCTAATCCACTAAAACGATAAACTAGACCATGATCTCCATACGCACGAATTTTTCGTAAAGGCTTATAACTTTGTCCTTTAATAATGAAAGTTGGAGTTGAAAACGGTAAAAGTTTAAGCTGTTCAAACACATCATTTGCTTTGACTTCATCATAAAATTTAGATAAATAATGAACATTAAGTTCATTATTGTTAAAAGTAATACATTTATCCATAGTTTTAAGCAAAGAACTTTTATATCGACCTCTCACTGCGACAGAAGTTAATCTAATAAAAGAAAACATGAATAAAATTTGAACATAATGTAAACTTAATGCAAACATTTTAGATGATATGTTATAAATAATCATTTTATGTTTTTGTTCGATGATTACAATGAGACATTTATTTCTAATAACATTTTAAAGATTATAATACTTTTAGGTATAAAGTTATATTTCTTTATTACTATATAATTTTATTATTAATATACAATATCTAAAAATTTTATAATTGAATAACACATTACGATATTAAAGTAGCTACTTGAAGTTGTTCAAACGTCAAATAGTTAAAATATTCTTATTTTACATTTTGGTTTTCCATGATCTAATAAAATCAAACCCGAAAATTGAATACATTTTGAAAATTATAAATGATTGTATTATGCTTTTCTTCAATGATTTACTTTTAGTATTATTATTTAAAAGAAAAATGCTTTTGAAGGGTAAAATTACATATTTTAATAACACTAATTTTTAATATACAATATCTAAACACTTTCCTATTGAGCAACTATACATTAAAATATTAAAATAGCAATCGTTTAATAGTGATTTCCAAGATTTATTATCAAAGGGATAATATGAAAGGTAAGGACTTTTAGATTCTCAATAGTTTAAAACTTGTCATTTTTTCACATAAAATTATAGATATTTTTTTAATGATTTTAAATTTGACTAAATGATCGAATCGGAAATTGAACAAAATTCATATCTATAGTTTTTTTCGAAGTTCTTAATAAAATATGTAATTTGTAATAAATTTAATGAATGTAGAAATGTTTTAAGTAGTCCTATTTTCAGTCAAAAATAAATTTTCATAGTTTTTAAACTAAAGATTTGTGAAAAAGTTCGTTTGAAACTTTAAAAACTAATTTGATATCTTGTGAATATTGTGATGTTACATTCTACATATAGTATTCAAAATTTATTAACTTATTCACTATAATCTACTTAATGAATTTTATAAAATATTTTTATAACATGTTTGTCTCTTTAAAAGATGTTATTTTCTTAAATCACATATAATGTAACTTCATTGTAATATCATAATCACATACAAAATGGTCTTTGCTTGAATCATTCAGAAATCTATATATTTTTAGCCTAATTTTAACATTTAATGAATGCAGTTATTCTTAGTATATGTGCTTTACTATGAAAATGTTTAAGGAATGAACTACAATTTTCAAGCAACTTGAACAAACACAAATATGTTAGTATTTCTTTAAATTTTAAAACTAAGATTAGTTTAAATTTATTTTTTGTTGAGTTTTTATTCAAATATTAATATTTTCTTCATCTCGATATTGGATATTTGTAATGGTTTGGAATGCACTTTACGTAAGACCCTAATTAGACTTCATATACCAAAAATGACCGATGAGTGTAAACAAACCAGAATTTTTATAATCACGTTCTTAAACATGTGTTTTCAAACTATATTTGCTTCTCTTGACTGAGATTGCTGACATTTAAGTCAATAAATTTAACTAGTTTTTGTAAAAAATTTAATTTATCGAGTATAAATTATTATTTTACTAAATATTTATTAAATACTATATACACGATTTTTACAAATGAAACTTTCAAGCATTTTGATTTTAACGGATGTTTCAAAGCTAATGTTCTTTTAGTGAATTTTTTTTTTTTATATAAATATGACACTTAATTTTAACCGAACAAAATCAACTGGTTAGCAAAATTTCTTAACTTGTTAAAAAAATTTTCTTATTTATGAGTAAATTTTTTATATTTTTCTTTAAAAGCTACCTAAAATGCAAATAATTTTGACAACTTATCTACTTTTTACAAATAAATTCTTTAAATGCTCTACCATATTTAAATTTTTATAACAATTTACAAAGTATTTACACATTGAACACATTACACAATTAAACATGGTACATTAATCATTTTTATATGCGATGAAATGCAAAAAATTTCCTATGTTATTATTTTTTTAAAATCTATTAAGGAATTAACGTTTATTTTTTTAATTGAATAACAATCTCATGATTTTAAATATCTATGTTTTCATAAAAGTATGAAATAATATGTGAACTTACATTTAGAAAGAGTTGTTTTCCGGTCAAATACATTCACTTTAAAACAAAGGTATGCGATATTATACTGAAATCGCGAGATAAATATATCACGTGACTCTAGCTTTGCGATAACTCTAATCAATGTGATTCGTTGTTTTCGCTATACATGCGTCATCACGTGAGTGGTGTGTAACAATTCTTATCATAAAATGCAATAGCTATCTTATCATTTAAGTAAACCGATGAATGTACTATATAATTAAACAATTAAATTCTATTAGAATTTATACTTCTATTTTTTTAAAAGAAGTAAGTATTACAAACTTGTTACTGTAAATAAATATTTTAATTTCAACAGGAATAAACTAAATGTAAGCCTAAACTGAAATATAATATTCACCTAAGCTTTCTAACATTTATTTTAAATTAATCCATTATATTGAACTAATCTTTAAATAACGTAAGATCTTCTTATAGTCATACTTAAAACAAGTTAAAATGTTTATCATTGTAATCCTCTTAAGATTTGAGAACACTGTTTGCTTATTAACTGAAATTATTGTTCTACAATCAATCGTAAAATTTTACATTTTAAAATAAAATTGATGTTCAAATAAAATATACAATTTTTTTATTATTAAATATTAGGAAATAATCTATTTTTGCATAAAGTTTTATGATTTTAATAATTTATGAATAATTATGTTTTTAAATATAACTTATTATTTCAATTCTCCAAATAATAAACTGCAAAAAATTTTTTTAAATTGAGATTAAATACATTTAACAAATTTCTATACCAAATATATTTCCACTCATATCATTTCAGTGTTTCTTAAATAGTAATATGTGTGTGTGTCAAATGATTTCGATCTTAAAAATTTATCGATTTATAAATAATTTTACAATTAATTATAAAAACTTATCTAGTTTATAGAAATAAATCCTTTAAGTGCGTGCACAATATCTTCTCATTATTATAGTATAATATTTACAACTATGTACAGTCTTTACAATAAAGAGAAATGCTCTACTATTATTATATAGATGAACTTAAATAGTAAAGTAAAATACTAGAATTTATTAAAAAGTTAAAACTACATTGATAATATTTAATGTACGATGAAATGTGAAAAATTTTCTTTTTAAAAATCTAATAAGTGAAGTATTAAGGGACCTATATTTATTTTTAATTAGAATAACAATATCATGATTTTAAATATTAATGTTTTCATAAAAATAAGAAATAATACATCCACAAATAACATAAGATCTTTCTATAAGTCATACTTAAAACAAATTAAAATATTCATCATTGTAATTATCTTAAGATTTGGGTACACTGTTTGCTCATTAACTGAAATTATTGTTCTACAATCAATCGTAAAATTTTACATTTTAAAATAAAACTGACGTTTAAATAAAATATACAATTTTCTCGATTACTAAATATTAGGAAATAATCTATTTATGCCTAAAGTTTTATGATTTTAATAATTTATAAATAATTATGTTTTTAAATATAACTTATTATTTCAATTCTCCAAATAATAAACTGCAAATATTTTTTTTAAATTGAGATTAAATACATTTAACAAATTTCTATGTCAAATATATTTCCACTCATATCATTTCAGTGTTTCTTAAATAGTAATATGTGTGTGTGTGTGTGTGTGTGTGTGTCAAATGATTTCGATCTTAAAAATTTTATCGATTTGCCAGAATTTCTTAATTTTCAAAAATATTTTGACGAGTTTCTTACAAATGATGAAATGCAAGAATTGTTTTATGTTGTAATTTTAAAAGCTTTTGAAAATAATTTTATAATTAATTATAAAAACTTATCTAGTTTTTAGAAATAAGTCCTTTAAGTGCTTGCACAATATCTTCCCATCATTATAGTATAATATTTACAACTATGTAAAGTCTTTATAATAAAGAGAAATGCTCTACTATTATGATATAGATAAACTTAAACACAGTAAATTAAAATACTAGAATTTCTTAACAAGTTAAAACAACATTGATAATATTTAACGTGCAATAAAATGAAAAAGTTTCTTTTTAAAAATCTAATAAATGAAGTATTAAGGGAGCTATATTTATTTTTAATTAGAATAACAATATCATGATTTTAAATATTAATGTTTTCATAGAAATAAGAAATAATACATCCACTTACATTTTAAGAGCTGCTTTCTCGTTGGATACATTCAATTTAATACAAAGCTATGCGATTTCACGTTAAAGTCGAGATAAATATATAACGTGATCCTACAATTGCGATAACTCTAATCAATGTGATTCGTTGTTTTCGCTAAACAAGAATCATCACGTGATTGCTGTTTATCAATTCTTACTCATAAAATGTGATAGCAATCTTATCAGATATGTGTACATATGACTGTACTGTATAATGAAATGGCTGCTGATTTAGATTCTATTAAAAGTGATCAGTATTTAAAAGTGGTCAATTATATTTCTCTTGTCACTAAATAATCATTTTACTTTCAACAAGAATAAGCTAAGTATTGAATTTAAATGAAAAAAACTATATTTGCCTTAACTTTATTACATTTATTTTAAATTATTCCACTTATTCGAACTTATACCCAAATAATAATAAAATAATAACTTAGAAATTTTTAACATTTTTACTAAAAAGAAATTAAAATTTATTCATTATTATAACATTTCTAAGTTATTTGAGTATAAGTTCGAAATACAAATTCAATTATTGGACCTAAAACTTAACCATTTAATCGTTCTGTTTAAGTATTGCTTCTGACATATTCGTTCTCCTGGTTTATCCATAAATATTTCTCATAATATTGGACATGTAACTTTTCACACACACTAAACTTGCTACAAATTAACAAATGTAAATCCAGATTTCGTCTTTAGATGCATGTAAAATATTGTCTTAATGGATAATGAGATATTTTTGTTTAATATGTACATTTACCGTTTTTTCGGTAAACGTTTTCTCGAGAAAGGTACGCAGAGCACTGTTATAAAACTATCAGCAAAAATAATTAAGAAAAACTCTTCTTAACTTAAAAAAGGCTGGTAGATAAAAATTATTTTTTAAATTACAATTTTGTAATTTGTTTTATATTTATAATTTTGCTCAACTAAATCCAGCTTTTCTCTCATCAGTATGTGTTTACTAAAATAGGTCTGATAGCATCAAGCGATTGTATGATACTTAATTATAGGTTTCTCTCCATAAAGTTACTTTAAAAAAGTTGTTGTTGTTGTTGTTGCTTATCCTCCATGTCTGACGGAGTCAGACTAGATCCACGAGTTCGTTGACTGTAAGGAAGTCGAAGACTTAAAGAGGATTGCTAAAGAGATCCTCCATAGAGAGACCCATGCAATCCAAAAGATGCTCAGGAGAAGCCTGATGATTTTGGCACTTGGTGCAGGTGACGAAAGTTTTCCTGCCCTCGTTGAAAGTGAGGCACTTAATATGACCGCTAGCAAGTCTTGAGAGAACAGTCCGGGTACGTCTGTCACACGGGAGGTCAAGGGACAAACCCGGTTTTGATCCCTTGTACCAATTATGGGTGGGGGGTGTTTTCCACTCCTCCGAGATTTTTGATTTTTCCCGGGAGTATAACTCCAGAAAAGTAAGTGTGGAAGAGGGAGTATTTGAAATCCTGCAACCCTCCTTAGCAAGATTATCGGCCATTTCATTCCCGTGGAGATTCACATGTGAAGGTATCCATTGCAAGTGAACATCATGATTAAGTGAAATGAGTTTTAATTTAAGCAGGATAGAGTTGCTGATCTTGTCGCCTACAAGAAGCCAATTACTAAGATGGTGGAGAGAACTACGGCTGTCAGACAAGATCCATAGGTCACCATAATCCTCTTCAGAAAGGATAGCTTCTAGTCCCAGGTCTATCGCAATCAATTCACTTCTGAAGACAGAGCAGTGATTGGGATTACGATGAGAAAGAGTGAATTTGGTGTGAGGGGTTTCAATATATATGCCACTACCTGCTAGAATATCAATTTTACTACCGTCAGTGAAGATTTTGATGGCATTGTTAGGAATGTGGTTTAGGTTTTCCAAGGTCAGTTGTCTAAGATGTTCTGGGATGTAGTCTTTCTTATTAACATGAGTACTTAAGTTAAAGTGAAAGTAAACCCTGGGGAGTCCTTCTGCAGGATTCAAGCAGCACTGTAATGAGTTGGATTCAACATTACTATTAGGTAGTTGAAGAGAGACGGCCAGACTGAAAGGGCTGTCCTTCTTTAATCTTTGATGATTACTCCAGCTGTTAAGATACTTGGAGGTCTTGTTGCAGAGGCCATAACTAGAGAGTTTATTATAGTATTTAACAAGACCAGCTTGTCTTCTAGTATGGAGCGGCTGCAAGTCAGCCTCAAAAAGAACAATATCAGAAGGACAGCTATGTCTTAAACCAGTGATAATCCGGGCAGCACTTAATTGAACTTGTTCTAACTTCTTAAGGTTAGTTTTGGATGCGCAACAATAAATTGGGAAACCATATTCAAGTATAGGCCGAATGAAAGTCATATATGTTGTTCTAAGGGTTGTTGCATCGGCTCCCCAGTCGCTACCCGCAATATATTTAAGAATGGTAAGACGTTTTCTACTTTTCAATACAATGTGTTCGATATGCTTGTTAGTAGTGCACTCTTGATCCAGAATAAATCCCAGATATTTGGGGTGCTTCTCATAAGTGAGATTCTGTCCCTCCAACTTCAGTTGTGGTTGATAATTATATATACGCTTATTGGTTGTGAAGAAAGTAGCAATTGATTTGCAAGGATTAAAACTGATTTTATGTTCCTTGGCAAAGTTGGACACAGCTACAAGACAATTATTAATTCTCGATTCAATATCATTAATATTGTTTCCTGAGCTCCAGAGTACTATGTCGTCTGCAAACAGTCCCACCCTAACTCTGGTAGAATTCAGTTTTTCAATGCCAGATAAAAACATCGTGAAAAGAGTAGGGCTAAGCACTGACCCCTGAGGAACTCCTTGGCTGAGCTTAAATGGTCCTGAAAGAGACTTGTTAACCTTCACCTTGATAGATCTGTGTTGTAGAAAGTCTGCGATCCATGTTAAAGCATTGCCACAGATTTTGAAATAATCGTGAAGTTTGATAATCAGTTTATCTTTCCAAACTCTATCGAAGGCCTTTGTGAGGTCCAGAAAAGCGGCCACGGAGTGGTGAGTGGGTTTGATATTCTGGGCATCTCTAATGGATTGACAGAAATATAAAATTTGGTCTGTAGTGCTGTGACCTTTTCTAAAGCCATATTGCTCACTGGGCAGTAGATTGTTTTTATCCAGATAACACTGTACTCTTATTAAAATCATTTTCTCCATGATTTTGCAAGGCATGTTCGTCAGTGCGATTGGTCTAAAATCTTCAGGAGAACAAGAATTCTTGCCAGGTTTTTTGATTGGGATGATGGTGGCTCTTTTCCATTTAAAAAAGTAAAATTAGTCATTGTCATGCCATCATATATAAGATTGGATATAAATTTTCTGAACTAGTTGCATGCCGCCATTACCTTTTGTTGATACATTCTAATTCTTTATAGTTATCCTGTTTAAAAAAATTGCATTATAAGAACCATGGATTGCTATTTGTAAACTACATTTTTTTGTATATACATAGCATTTTGATTAATAAGTTTAATATTAGGTAAGAATATGACAATATCTTAAAGTTATAATCATAGTGTCTTGTTAATCATCTTTTTCATATCCATTGTTCCTCCTAACTTGAACATGTTTATATAATCTGAGTGCCAATTTATACTTATTTATTATAAGATAGTGCGAATAGCATTGTATCATCGTTTCATTTGAAATAAAACTAAGTAGCTATCACTTTACAATAGGAGTTAGGTAGGCGGAGCCACTGAAAAAGGAAGGACAAAATTCCGAAGGCACACGCCTTGCTTATTGTATTGTTTTTGCATTAAAAGTAAAACTGAATTGTAATACATTGTGCAAATTAAATTGATTAATTACTACTTAAGCTCTTTTTCTATAAAATAGTCTAAAATTTATATAAATTGTTAAAAGACATATACACCTAAATTGTAAATTTCAATTTGAAAAAATAAAAACATTAATTACGTATTATATTTTAAGATTATTATTTTTTTTATTCATAAAAGAGTATTAATTAAAGTTGTCTTGGAAGTTTAAATAATATATATATGCATATAAATTTTACAATTATATATATTTTTATTAGTTTTACAATTTATAGTTTAAAATTTTCTATTGTGATCTTTCTAATTGGTGCACCTTCACTATAAGAAGAAGTCCCTTGTACCACTTCCTGTGCAGGGGTATTTGCATTATGTGACATTTTACAAATTATTTTTGCTTTCAAGACCATTGTCTTCATAATGACATCAATGTGTGTCGTGTATTTAATCACATGTCCCAAAATTGTGCAGCTTAGCGAGGCAGTTAAGTTCCCTGGTTCTAAATGTCCTCATAAGGCGTAACAGCAACGTCGTTCGTAACTTTGCTTAATTTTGTCTTCCTATCCCTTCCTGGGGAGAAAGTGAAAAAGTGCTCATTAATCTGTTAAAATAAGAGAATGTAGTAAATGTGTGTGTAGTAAGGTTATACCTTGTAGAAAAAGGATTCGTGAGACACTAATTTCTTGCATTTTTAATATTAAATGTACAATTTACGTTTAAACTTTTAATATTATAATATGTAGTGAAAATGAAGAAATTTCTCTTTTCATTTTCAATTTTAAAAGTACCTGTAATATTGTAGTATAAAAAAGAGTTGTTCGGAAGTAATATAAAAAAATTCAAATATTAAATTAATATTCAAAAAATAAACAACTACCTATATTAGATTTATAATATTTAATATAATTTATTAGCTAATTATAAAATTCTGTCTTGAGTTTTGTGTTTTAATGTTAGTAAAACAGAAACTACCATCTCTTGCGAAAATAGGTAGAAGGTATGTTAGTGGCAAAATGAGAAGGCGGTTTAATATAAGTTTCCTCCCATTTCTCCTACTTCTGCACAGCGTGCATATGTCGGGGGACACGATTGAGGAAAGGAATCCGCTAACACATCCAGCATGGTCGGTTTTATTCGTCATAGTATTACTTTATGATCGTTGTACAGGTTTCATTGAACTTGTATTATTATATATACATGGTATTATGTATGATATGTGTTTTAGAAAATTATTATCTGAGTGGACAATTTTTTATTAAATATACGTTTATAAAATATTAGAGTTGATAAATTAATATCTCTCATATTAAATATACAATTATGAGATCTTTTAAATCATCAACTGTAATTGATAATTTAAAATACTGTAACTCTTTTATTATTAATCAAAAAAAGTGCTTAAATTTTTTCTATTTACAATTGATTACATTTTAATGCATTAGTTATAATGTAATCGTGGTTGTTGAAATAAATTAAAGATCAAAATAGTTGCTAGTGAGTCTCTTAAATGGAGCTAACTAAATAATAAACTTTTTGCTATTAATTTCGGTGAAAGATCCAATTATTAAAATCAAATAAAAAGAAAAATGCAATTAATATATGCTTCTTAAGTGCCTGAAAAATGTTAAGTTTTAAATGATAAAATTTATATTTTACGTTAAAAAACAAAATCATTGGAGAGAGATTTTCTCCCATCTATCACATGATTTTTTTACTTAAGAAAAAATTATTAACTTCTTACTTTATTTAAATGGTGGGAATAAATTTAAAACGAATATTTAACTTTATAACAATAGTACTCTTATAAAATGTCAGGACTGAATATAAAATTTGCAATTTCGTAAAAAAATTATGATTAAAAAATAAGAAATGTAAGCAAAATATTTCATTTCTATATAAAAGTTGTAATTTTTGTATGCAAATGTGTCTATAATATTTATTATAAAATGTATATTGTTTTCCATTTGTATCCCATGTATAGCAATTTAATACAGGGAATATGTACCAGGATTAATTAAATATTAAGAAATTAATAAAATTTCAAATTAATTACAATCTCTTCATTATTAAACTTAAAAAAATTCAATAAAAAATGAATTGGAAAATGCTATTCATACAAATGAAGATAAGGGATTAAGACATCATTCTTGAATTTCATTTCATTCTATAATTTTTTCTTATTGAATTATCAATTTTTTCAAAGAACTTCAAATAACTTTATTTTAATTAAGATATTGCTTTTTTTTATTTAACTAAAGATTATAAATAATTTATTTGAACACACAAGTGATTTTATTAATGTTATAAGTGTACCATTTTAAGCCTCAAACACATTGAGAAAAATTACCATTTTGATTCTGAATAGTTATTATGATGGAAACAAGTAATATTTTTTCTTGAAAGGAAGAGATGCTTTTGTAGATTTAGGGTAATCTGCTAAGATCACAGAATTTTTTTGTCAACAGTGGTTGCATGGGTTATTTGGCGCAAGGTCCAAAAATGGAAATGCTGTGCCAACATTAAGATTTTTGTAAATTTTTTCCCCCAAAACCCAAGCAAATTTTAAAAATTTTTAAAAGAAAAATCATTGCATATATCATTTTAAAATCCATTAATAAAACAAACTTATATAATTTTAAAATTGAAAATAGAAATTAAATATAAGGTAAAAATCCTATTGGTCTTAAAAAGCGTATAGGTTTCTATGGGGTAGATCCCTTATTAAATCAAAGAAAGTTAAAATATCAGTACTAAAATGTGTAAAGGTTGTTGGTTAAAATCTAGACATGAAATTAAAATATGATAAACAGTAAATGTGTGTGGTTCATATCAAGAATCACACCATGGATTTAATTCACTCAATAACAAATGTCTGTGTGTGAAACGTGTGAGTCCGATATGAAGGCGAGTTAATCTTACATCAGCACTTCATAACGGTAAAAGTGATAATGATGTGAGATATGGGAATGTGGTATGGAGTTTGTTTCCGACCTGCAAATTCTTCCCAAAGAGAACAAGTCTTTTTATACCCTTTTTCACATCTGAGAGCGGAATCGATGGTAAAATTGGATCTGCTGCAGACTTTGCAGCTGCATCCACCCTTTCGTTTCCATCAAGACCTACATGGCTTGGTATCCAATAAAATACTATTTTGTATCCCTTGCCAACAAGGGAATCCAATGCTCTGAAAATTCTCGATACAACAGGATGACAAGTAACGCTATTTTTTTTCAAGGCTTCAATAATACTACAATTTTTCAACGCTTCAATACAGTCATCTATATGCAAAATTCATGATAATCAACTGTATTCACATGCTGAAGCGCGTAGTAGATTGCTGTTGCTTTAGCAGTAAAGATGGACCAGAATGAATGTAGGCTGTAACTAAAAGCTGTATTAATAAAAACTCCACAGTCCACATGTCCTGCTGTTTTAGAACCATCTGTGAATACAGGTTCGTATGATTGGTACTGACAGCGATGAGAAGAGAACAGCTGTTAAAAAACAATTGGTGTTGTCCGATTGAGCAAAGGTATTATGAATGTTGTCCGACTGAGCAAAGGTATTAATAAATGTATTTGTTGGGTCATACCAAGGCGGATGAGCAAATTGGTCAATAGATTCAATCCGAATGTCTCATAGGTCTGTGAGCCACTGATGTAATTTGGTTCGGATGAGAAAAGGTGCGATGCTCTTTGGACGAGCATCATATAGTCTCTTAAGACAGTCGTTAGGATAAATGGAACGTAGCAAATGATCAAGGTTTGACCTAATCTTAGCATAATAATTGAAAGAATGCTGCATTCGTCTCAGGTCTAACGGCATTTGAGGACATATAACGTATAGTCTCTGGACAGGGGATGTGCGGAATGCACCGGAATATATTTTCAAGGCAGAGTGATGAATAGTGTCCAGTCTTTGTAAATCAGTAGATCTAGCAGATCCATAAACAACACATCTGTAGTCAATGCGGGACAAAATCAAAGACTGATAAACATGAAGGAGTGATGTGCAATCTGCACCCCAAGGTGTTTTTGATAACACCTTGAGGATATTAAGCGATCACTCACATTTCTTCCATAAATAAATAACATGTGGAAGAAAGGTTAACTTTCGGTCAAAGATAATGCCCAAGAATTTTATTTCATTGACTACTGGTATTAGAGTGTTGTTGATATTTATCATGGCATCATTATAAAGTCTAATCTTTCTATAGAAGTGGACACATCAGCTCTTGCTAGGAGATAAAATTTGGCCATTCTCAGCACACCAGCAGTAAGTTTATTAACTTTGGTTTGCAATTGTCTCTCAATTAATCGCATATTAGACTCCTCACATGATATTTGCAGGTCATCAACAAGCAAAGTACCATGTACTGATGATGGAAGCCGATGAAGCATGTTACTGATGAATAAGCTAAAAAGAGTGACACTTAAAATTGAACCCTGAGGTACTCCCTCAGACTGTATAAAAGTATTGGGTATAGAATTTCCAATACGTACTTCAAAAATACGGGAGCTTAAGAAATTCTGTAGGAATATCGGAAGATTACCCCGAAAGCCCAAACCTTACAATAAACGGAGAATTCCATATCGTCATGTACGGTCGTAAGCCTTCTCTATGTCGAAGAAAATAGAAACCAAATGATTTCTCGGCACAAAAGCGTTGCGGATTTGGGTTTCCAAGTAAGTAAGATTGTCGCCAAGAATGGATCTTTCTGCACGATAGCCTCTCTGATTCGTATGAATACAATTATTAGTTTCTAAGACATATACGAGACGGGCATTGACCATACGTTCGAGAGTCTTACATAAGCAACTCGTGAGAGCGATTGGTCGATAATGCAATGGCTCTGAAGGATCCTTAGCAACATTTAGGATAGGAATCACTATTGCTTCTCACCATAATGATGGAAATTAGTTTTCTGTCCAGACTCTATTGAACAAATAAAGTAAATTCAACAGAAAATCTGGACTTAAATGCTGAAGCGTGAGATAACTGATTCTGTCTGGTCCTGGACTGGTACTATTGGCCTGCTGTAATGCTTTGTTGAATTCAAACATTCCAAATTCACAGTTGTATGGTAAGGCTTGTCGATGGTTGAAGCGAATTGGTATTCGCTCAGCACGACTCTTATTCCTCAAAAACGAAAAACTATAAGAGTTCGAATTTGAGACGTTAGCAAATGCTTCACCAAGGACGTTAGCAATATTCGTAGGAGAAGAGTATACAGCAACTCCGGATTTTAAATTGGGAATGGAAAATTCTCTATATATTCCATTGGCTTCTTTCACTTTTCTCCATAACTGCTTACTGGGTGTGGAAGAAGTTATTGATGATATATAGCAAGACCAGAATTCCTTACTTCGACGACGAGCTCTGCGAGCTAATGCGTTTGCTCTCTTAAATGTGATAAGATTCTCTGTTGTGGAGTACCTCCGAAATAATCCACAGAACTTCATTTGTTTTTTATAAGTTTTTTGAAATTCGTCATTCCACCAAGAATTGCGACGCTTAGTTGGTTTAGAGGAATTTTAGGTATTGCTAAATGAGTTACGTTTATAATTGTTTTAGTGACTTTATCCACACCTTCACTAATACTCTCGATCGATATCATTTCATTATCAGTAACTGTTAATTGTGTAAATAATTTCCAATGTGCCCGACTGTGCACGTAAGTAGGTAGATGTTGTTTTACACTACTACCTCCAGTCTGGGAGATGACGAGAGGAAAATGATCACTATTATGCAGATCATTTCCAACATTTAAATTCAACAATGTCAGAAGAGATGGTGAACAAATGGCAAGATCAAGAGAATGAAATGATCTTGAGGGTGGATCTTGGGTATATGGAAAAATGTTTTCTCGTCGGTATTAAGTAGACAAAGATTGTTATCTGAAATAAACCGCTCTGTCTGCCGACCGCGAGAATTTGTATCATCACTTCCCCTCAAAGAATTATAGCCGTTAAAGTCACCAAGCAACAAAAATTGTGTTGGCAGCTGATCAACTAAAGCATCGAGTTCCTCTTGGCGGATGGCATCATATAGTGGTAAGTACAAACTACAGACTGTAATTAAGCATGTTGTGTGAATTCTCACAGCTACAGCCTGTAGAGGACTATTAATTGGTAGGGCAGTACTGGGGAAATTATTTGATATAAATATACAAACATCACTAGACACTGCACTATCTTCACCACAATCTTTTCTAATGCAATTGAACCCTACTGTGAAAATGTTGTTGGAAGACTTCAGGAAAGTTTCCTGAATTGCTATACACGTGGGGTTATAAGCTGATGCTATAAACTTGATGCCGTCATGATGTGAACGCAAACCATGGCAGTTCCATGAAACAATGGAAATTATTGTTTATTTTGAAAAGCTCCTTTCCCGGAGCTGAAAAGCATGTCATCTGACATCTCCACGAACGATAGATCTTCGTCGGATGGCTGTAGATTGACAGCGTCAGCTTCCAGCGACAAGGCTTTACGGATGAATATAGAGGGTCTAGAAGAAACCTCTCTTGATGATTTTAGTTTATATGCCTTCGTAGATTTTGATTTCGCTGAAGGAGCTTTGCTTTTAGTAATGTTTGAAACGGAGGTTTTTGATCTTGGAGTTGGACTTCGGGGCAATATTGACGAGGTAATTATCACAGTATCAGTTTGTGTGCTAATGGATTTACAAATTTTCCTAGCGGCGGTTGCATAACTCATTCCATATTGTGGTGTTCGTGAAGACTAGTTTTCTTGCCTCAGGATATGAAATCTTTTGGTTAATCCTAACAGTGGCGATTTCTTTTTCTAAAATTGCTAGTTGTAAAATTGCCCTCTTTCTTTTTATAATCAACAATTTAGCATTTATTTCATTTAAAATGTGCTCTCGTGGGAGATAAAAAAAAGCAGAATTCTCCATATAAAATTAATAAAAGTTTGGGACCTAACCGCACCACCCACCACCAAGTCTAACAAGGGGATGCAGACCAGTTGCACCAGTGCTAGCCAGGTCCTATATGCTCACAGTTCATCCCTGAAGTGGCCTCCACCCTTAACGAGTCACCAAGTAGATGTTCCGATCGCTTGATCCATAAAGCCGATTGATGTGCTGAAGACCACAACACACCTCCCGTTTACCTGAAGCAGAGGCCAAAGTAATATGTTGGTCTCTGGGGGCCTCAATTTCCAGGACCCTCCATGCCAGGGACACAGGTCTCCACGCACGGAAAACACGTGGGTGATTTAGTCCCCAAAATGAGCTAATAGTAACTTATTAATAATCATTAATTAAGAAGAGAATGGCGAAAGCTACTCAAGGGGAGCCCTCAACTTCTTACGAGGCAACCACAACAAGGGAGAAAAGGAAGAAAAGCAGAAGAGTAGAGGAGAGAGGGAAAGAAAGAAGAGGACAGATCACTGAAGTACCTCGGGATTGTGACACCCGTGTTTACCTAAAGAAGGTGAAACCCCAGAGGGGTTTGTATCATAAGTTATGTCATTCACTCAAATTTATTATCATTTGTTTGAATAACACTAATATGACAATTAACGTGCAATTTAGTATCATTTGCCTTATAACCAAGAAAATGATATTTAGAATGCTGGTATCATGCATATGAGTACTTTTATTTAAAAGAGCCTAGCTTGTACAATTTTAGTTTTCAGTAAAAAGTTTCGAATTATTGTTATTATTTTTTTCTAGAAACAAGTTTATTTTCTAACGTTTTTCTAAGTCTTATCAGAATAAAGCTCATAAAATGGCCTCTAACAAAATATGCCCTTTTAGTGTTATAAATTTTTACAGAAAAATATTTCTAAAGGCAACTTAAGAAATTTCATGTTGATGAAATGTGATAAAGAGAATAAGAAGCATTTCTTAAAATTTGGGGAGAGTGCCAAAAACATTTTGCTACGAGAAATGATTCAGATGAGTACATGAAATCTGTGCACACAACTGATTCAAAACTATTAATCAAATTCCAAAAATACAGTTCATGAGATTGAAATACCTATACAGAATCACAGAGAAAATGTGCTTAAAGATTTAAAGTGTTGTACATCAGAAAAATTTACATTGATATAAAACTTATTCATATTGAAATTACTCTTCAAGACACTTTTAAAAGAAATTATTTAGCACTTAAATAAATTTTTCAAATAGAAAGCAGAAATTGAAGAGAAGCAATAAGGAATTTTGTAAGAAAAAAGATGGAAATAAAGTACTTATAGATGATATAACTTTCATGCAATATATCTCCACATGTCTACATTGACTCAATCATTCTTATGCTTCTCCAAATTAGAAGTAAGATTTAAAGACATTTTAATATTACGTATATCTCTTTTGTAAGTAAATGAACCCTCTCAACTTCAGTATCCAATATAGAATTCCTCATTTCATTTATAATATTATCCACAGGATCTTTTGCTGCTATTTTTGAGGCTATATTTTTTTTCATCTGCTGTTAAAAATAAGTGACATAAGTAATTCTGCTGAACAAAATATACTTGCTGATATGATACTGCACATTTGTCATCTGTGTATTCTGTTAATTTTATTGCAGCTGGGCAGCATTCATTTATTTTTTTACTGACAAGAACTTTCAAATGACGCAAACCTTTAACTTCTGATGTAAAATTTCCTGTGTCAGAAATTATAATATTTTTCTCTGTGAATATTAGTGTTCATATTATCAAAAGAAGCAAATATTCTCTTTGTATTATTTTCAATGTCTGCCTTCCATGCCAAAAATCATCAAACGAATTAAATTCTAGCTCAGCAAGATCCATATCGTAAGCATTTTTGAAATGAAATATTGTTTGTCGCTTTTACCATAACATAGGGGACATACATAATTACTTTTTTGAGAGAATTTAGAAATATGATTTTTTTCTAATGACATTTAAGATTTCTTAGATCACACTAAATTTGAGATGGCAGTTCTCACATTTGAAGTTTAATGATTGCGCACTTTCTAAAGATTTAAAGCAATCTTATCAGAAATTTATTTGCATGACGTTTCAAACTATATTTTTATAAACGTTTTTAAGCAATCCATGCATGTAAAATTACTCTTAGACTCATTCAGATTTGTTAGACACTGAACCACATTATATATAACACACGCAATGATAACGATAACAAAGAAATAAATAGACGATAGACGAAAAATAAAATAGATAGACAAGTGAACATAGCTGAATTAGTAAGACTTTGGGCGTTAATTATTGATTATTTACACAAAACATTTTGCATCTTGAATTTTTTTCTTTTTATATATAATATATAGATAAAAAGCAAAATAAATATACAATCATAAACAAAAAGACACATCCTGAAAACCTATCGGCTATTAACTTGCATCCTTGTTTTAATCTGTTTGTAACAGAACTCAAAATTACGTGAACTAACCATACAAAAAATAAATTTAAAAATTTGAAACTAAAACAATCTTTTCAGTTTCAAAGCTTAAATTTATTTTTATTTATTTTTTTATCTAAGAGCTGGAAAAACAAGGTTGTTCTAGTGTCTAGAAGGCTAAAGTGGATCTTTCATCCTTCCTCTTATTTTTTTTTTCTGTTTAAAATCGAAAGCAAAAACAAGAATTGAACTAAAAGGTTGTTTCATTTAGTATCATAAGCATTAGCACTGGAGGTTGGAGCTCAGCGTTAGGTATTCCAAAATACCTATACCACTTCTAGGAGATTGGTATGTTGAGTAAGCACCACGGAAGTCGACTCCATTAGGTAATTGTTACGCATGCACAATGGGTAACTGTGATTTTGGGTCTCTCAAAAATAGCCAGGCCCTTTTACTATCATTTTCTATTGGTTCTGGGAACTTACAAAAATCAGTGAAAAGTAAGGAAAAGAATTTCAAATTGAAACAATTGCTCTGTCTTTTCTTTTTTATTTAAACATTCTTCTTTATTAATATAAATATATATTTAAAAGAAAATAAAGATAAAAAATAATTACTCTTTTTGATAAAAAAAATAATTATACAAGCTTAAAATAGCAAGTTCTCAGCGAAAAACAATTACAAATGTAAATCTTCCGTAAATTTTTAATATTTTTTATATCATTTTATTTCTTCTCTTTATTCTTTTACTTCTGCTTTTCCCTGTTCAAGAGTAAAAAGCGAGAATTAGCCAAAAGGTTGTTTCACTTAATATCAAAAAATTCAGTACTGGAGCAGTACTGGAGTTAGAAGCTTAGTTCCAGGAAAAGCTGGAAGCAGTTAAAAGTGTTTTTAGAGTACCTGGAGCTGAGCACCTATTTTACCTACTGATTTTCATGTAAACAACTTTTCGGTGCAGTTTATATTTTTTGCCCCTGATTTTGATTTTAAATAGTGATAAGCAGAAGAGAAAGAATAAAGAGATTAAAAAATAAAATGAAATAAAAAAACGGAAAAAATTGAGTGAAAATTTACTTGTGTAAATGTTTTTCCTTGTGTATTTAAAAATTAAAGCTTCATAAGTATAAAAAGTAAATACAAAGAGTAGTTTTTTTATCTTTTTATATTTTTAAAATGTATATTTATTATAATAAAGTAAAATGTTAATATTAAAAGAAGGATAGAGCAATTAAAATTGTTTCAATTAAAAATCATTTTGATTTACTTTCGCTGATTTTTGTAAGCATCTATATCCAGTAGAAAATGAAAGTAAAAGTGCCTGATTATTTCTGCTAGTGAAAGAGGAGGTTAATCTTCGCGGGCTATACTCGAATGCAATAGGAGGTAATGTCTTTGTCCTGTCTTCTTATTTCCTCTTCGATGTGTCTGTTTGTAAACAATCATGTTTATTTATTTTTCATTTTAGAGAATTTTACGTGCTAAATAGGTTGTATGTCAGAGCTCCAGGTGTTCAGGAGCTGACATACAACCTAGTTAGCATAAAATTCTCTAAAATTCAAACTCACCTATATCAGCTTTCAATAAGAGATGTATCGGAATTTCAAAACTTTAGGACGGAGTTTTCAGTTTTTGCTTCCACAGTAGTCTGAAGGTTGTGGGCGGAACTTAAAACTTTTGCTTGCTTTGTAAGTTTATTCATCTCCTCTTTAGTATTTTCCCTTTGATAGGCTTGTCTAATTTACTTTATTCGTTTTTTCTTGGTTTTCTTTGGAAAGATGTTGTCTCCTGGTTTTCTACTAGTTTTTATCAGAAACATACAATAAAACTTCATATTGATATAGATGGAAACGACGTTAACTCTTTATCATGACTTCATCAGTCGACGCTATATGTAACGAAATGGCGTTTGTTTTATTAAACAATGGATTTGATTTGTTCATTATTTCAATTTTTTAAACTGTATTTTTTTACCAATCAGTTTTCCAGTTTGCAAAACTTTAGTTGTTGAACAAACGACACGAGTTTGAATGATTCATTTCGTTAATTTTCATCAAATTATGCAGAGCTTCGTAGATATTAAATCATATTTCCTAATTGTTCAATTTTATTTTTAATATTGTTTATAAATGATCGAGACACGTCTTCTAGTTGAAGTAACATCACTAGAAAAAGAAAATTCCTTTCTGCCTTTCCCGCAATGTTGTATGATACGATTTTATCCAAATCTATATTTTTTCCAAATCCATTGTGGTCATGATGACCTCATAGTCAGTGGAGTATATAATCGTATATCCCAAAAATATGTAGCCTTCTATTTTTAAATTTTGAAAGTACATGTAATGTTGTAGCATAACCATCAAGATATATCAAAAAATTAATACAATGATATATAAAAAAAATTAATACAATTTTTCAAAAATGAATTAAATTTAACCTCCAATATTTTATTTAAATCATTATTAACATATATTTTTATCAATTATGTACAAATTAAAATCGTACATTTATCCGTAAAAAATATTTGTATTTTCTAGTTATGCTTCTGCCAGGATATTTTTGTATGTTTAGGATTTGTTTAGTCTATCAGCATGTAAACTGAGGGAACATTATGATTTGATTATTTATAGCTTGTGGTTATTTATTATGAGCAATTAGAGACAAACGCTAACGGTGAGTGGCTTGAAATTCACACAGACGTTAAATTAATAAGTACAAATGCATATAACATAATTAAAATTCATTTAGGGTGAAAAGGAGTATCAGCCACTTTACGGTTAAACTCATATGATTAAGATTTTATTTTTCTGGATACATGTGGAAATTATCACTCGTCCAAACTGTATACATCCTCAAATATTTACGATGGTCCACTTTTACGATCAGGTGGAGAAATATGTGAAATATTTCTTTTATTTGTGTGTGATTTTTTAACAGTTCTCTAGAAAAACTACATGTATCAAAAAATCATCAGAAAAAAAATTTTTTATTGAAAAATTAATTTGTTAAATTCTTCTTACCATCTTGTGCTAGAATATAATTTGATAATTTAATTCGTTCTTTTGATTGAAAATATAATTTATGTAAATATTCTTTATAATTTTTTGAAATTATAATAATGTAAAACATATTATAGGTAAATGTAATTAGCAAAATATTTCATAAATGTAAGTGACCTCATTAATATTTTCAATGCCATCAGAATGTAAGCCATTTTTTAGAGGAAAAATGGTCTGAAAGTATTTTGTTTCATTTCCAAATGTGTTTTAGAATGAAACAATGACTTGTATTAAGTCTAAAAAATTAATAATAAAATATTATTTCTTTCATATTTGATGTTTTTTGCATCAGTTAAAAAGTACCATTTACTCATATTGAACACGATTAATTGAGTATTATCAGAGAAAGCATTAGTTCTGAATTGAGATCTTTGAATTTTCTTGGGTCCAACTAATAGGTATAAAATATTTCATAAGCAATATCTTCTAAATTATAAATATTTAACACAATTAGCCATAGATTGGAAATAAATATTTGATCTAGATTTAACAAATAGGGTGAGCCTGGTCCCTTTCAAGGCCTTAGTTGCTTTTTGTCTCAGCACTATCAGTATAATACGCTACAGTAAGGTTTTTTTCTGTTTTAACTAAGCTACGGAATTTCAATTTTTTTGATGGTCACGACAGTGTACGCATGACGATAGATATCAACTATATGTAAATGGAAATCATTTCCGCCATTAGTCGACGTATATCCATCGAAGAGCAAACACGCTGAAATTACTGTATTGTTATACACCAGAAACTCAATTTTACACAGTGAAAAGGATCATTAAAATAGTTTTTATAATCGTTAGTTTCTGAAATAAACAAAATTAGAAGTAAATTATTAATTTTCATGGTACAACCCTCTTTTTTAAATAAACTCTTGTAGAAAGTTCTTTATTATGTAATTTATTATGAAAGTTATTTATTATATATCAGATACATGCGAAATATAATTGATATTTAAATACAATTTTTATCATATTATCGAGGGTAACCACACAAGCAGTATTTTATTTTTACATTTCCACACATAACTGTATATTTAATACTTTTTTAGTGTAGAAAAGCATTTCATTGCAGTTTAATCTTAAAAGTCCCTTCAATCCTATCCACTGATCTGCTGACTTCGTAGACTACGTCATTTTCTGCTTCTATCATGCCTGTAAACTCGTTTCTCATTTCCATAATCAAGTTTTCTGTTATCAAGTTCCCTTCATTAAGTCATTCAGTGCTTCTTACGCACAAATTACATCAGATTTCTCATTCAAAAATTTCTTGAATTGAAATTCTGGTAAAAAAACGGCTTTCTTTGTCGAAATTTATGAATTCTATTTATTTCTAAATTATATTTTATTATTATTAATAACACATAACTTAGAAATACCTAAATTATTATTAATTCTAAATTATGTCTTCACTCAAGTCGTCTCGTAAATGTTTTTGGCTGTCATTAATCATGCGGGTTCCATTAATAAACGAAATACGTGAGATTACGTAAATATCATTATTATCAGCGAAATCGGCACAAAATTTTTAATGACTAGTATATTTCCCTAGAATGTCAGTTTCATAAAGAAATGTCTGCTATTGAAGCCATTGATTATAAGAAGATGCATGCGCTGTTAGAAAGGAATGTGATTGATAGAGTGAAATTTCCAACAAAAATTGTTTTAAAATAATCCAGGATTTGAACATCAGCAGTACAGGTTATTCTAAATTTATTCACAGGTTAACAATTTTAATATAAACACATCGATTGACAAATATAATTAAGTATACTGAAGTGAAAGGCATGAAAAAGCCTTAAAAATGTAAGATAAAAAATTATAATTTTATAATTTATATAAACTAGAAAAAATAAGAAAATTTATAAAATCAATTCGAAAAATTTTCTATTAAATTTGAGAATATGGATCATTTCACATCATGATAGGGAACTTACATCATATGTTGATTGAGGTACGTTGTTTCAATGCCTCAATTTTTCTAGTCTTCATCGGTTTATAATTGTTGTATTTGTTACTAAGCAACGGACATAATGTGAATAAAGTTCTTGACATTATTGTTTGAAAAATAATAATGAAGAGGGAAAAGAATAAATGAGATAGGGAGTAATATGATTAATAAATTGACGCATAGAGTAATTGTAATAATTATTTATACATGTTTTTTGAAAAATGGGTACCAATAATTATTAAAAACGAATATTAAAATTCTTAAAATATATTTTCAGTATTTTTGAAAACTTGTGAATAGTAATATTTACTTTTTTTCAACATTTCAATTGTATAATACGTTAAGTAATATAAATAGCGGCATCTAATGAAGAACACGTCTGCATAACGAACGAATCTTTCACTGATGTTTATGATATTTACCATGTATTTATATTTCCTTAAGCACATATTTTTCATTATTACTTATTGAGATTGTTTTAAAATCCTTTTATATAAAAAAATTAATCATATTTCATGTAAAACAAGAATTTAGATGTACTGCAATGGCTGTAGTTTTTCCCGTGTTAGAGATGCCACGATGTTTATAAGGTACCCAGTCTTTTTCTGCTATTGCGTGGGGTAAAAACAATCTTAAAAGTTTTCACGCTGTGGGAATTAAAGATTGGATCTACACATGAAATGCACCCTCAACAGAGCTCTTCAGATAGAAAAGAGGAATAATTGATTTCCATATTTTTTGTTTTTACAAAGATAACTTTTTTCGTATTATATTTCTGTAAATTTTTTCTAAATCATTAAAATTAGACATACAAATATAAGATACATTCTTATGTAATTGAATATACTATGTTATTTTTCCACAATTTTATTAATTTGAATATAAGTTTTTGTGAAGCTTTATTTATTTAATACAAACTCAATTTAAAAAAATTAGCGTTTTTACATGCTTCTAAAAATCAAAGATTAATTCAAATGTATCGCATGGTTTCGAAAATTTGTACTAGCTTTCGCAAAAGGTAATTAACTCTTAATGTGAGTGGGAGGGACTTTTTAAATAATTATATAAACTCACTTTAAATTTCTAGCATATTTTATGACAGTCGTTTTAATCTGACGTATAAATAACCATATTCATACACTTTAAATCGTTTTTCGTTTAAAAATATCCCAGTGTAAAACAAGTCATATTTGTATGCAAAAATTAAAAATAAAATCTTATCAAATTTTTTATTTTCATATTGTCTTAAAGATACAGCAGACTTTCAAAATTCTCAATTTTTATAGACTTTTCTTTAAATTTGGTGACACTTTAAGCACATTTGTTCTGCAAAAAGTGATGTATTTGGAGTTAAATAATGAATTAGAGAGTATTTTATGGTAATAAATGTAATAAAATTGTAATACCCATACTGTGGCCTAATTATAAAAATGTACTTCATATATATATATAAATATATATATTGATGTTTAGATTTTAAATAATTCTTAAAAACGAATTTCATTTCTTGCAAAACGCTCTTTGCGCTAGATATTTTGGATTTTGTTTCACTCTTTCTTTATTTTTAGATTTTATTTAGAAGTTGTAAAAATCTATTGAATTTCAATTTTTTTTTCGTAAAAGTTAACTTGCATCCTTCTTCTTCAAAATCTTTAAAAGTTATACACATGTCGTTAACAACAACCTTCTTATAGGTAATTTCTTATGGAAAATTCGGAAAGTGAATTCGCAAGTTAGTGATAAAGTGCTTAGTTTAATGCTAAATACAAATGCCTCTTTCAGGCATTTTCCCTAGATACAATTCTGAAGACTATCTTTTAACGAAATGTTGCACAATCACAATGGAGAAGATTTTATTAGAAACAAACCCCTTCTTTAGTAAACTAATAGTTTTTTGTAGACAGTATTTTTTCTGATGGATTAATATTCATATGTGTATGACGTTATACTCTTTCATAGTTTGCAAGTATGAAACCATGATTATCAAAAATATGAAAGACATTTATTTGCTAGGATTTTTATTTATCTATTACTACACAAGTTGAAGTTTTCACCTTGTGAATATCCTAAATATTTTCTATCATTACTTTCCTATATAAATGTTTGAGTCTATTTGCAGGTTCTTCATTCATCATATCTTGCAAAATACCACCAAGTGTGACAGTATTCAGTTTCCAATCTTTTATGTAAAGAAATCAAATTTGACGTATTTTTGCACGATATTTGATACACACTTTCATTTACTATAGGAGCAGCACCATATACATTCTTTTTAATCTTATGAATGAAAGTTTTAGAACCACTTGAATATGTAAATTTTGTATGCAACTTATTATGTGAGAGGCATCTTTTCCAAATACGAGATGCAGCTGAAATTTCCCTGTACCCAGAAGATCTACTTAATTTATTATTGAATTTCGTCCGTGTCTTCTCAATTTGTCTTCAACGAGAGTTTGTGATGCAATGTTATAATCCGAATAATTCTCCAACATTATTTCAAAGTATTTTATCTGTCTAAATAAGAGAATCAATTATAATTAGATGATGCAATGTTATAATCCGAATAATTCTCCAACATTATTTCAAAGTATTTTATCTGTCTAAATAAGAGAATCAATTATAATTAAAGTAATGTATGAAGAAGAATAACCTAATTTCTGCCAAATTCTATCGTATATAAAGAAAAATGACAAAGAAATATATAACTGATCCTTAGAACTTTTCAAATTAAATTAGAATAAAGTTCAAAAGATCTTTTTTTATCCATGGCTGTACAATCTAGTGTTCGAATGAATGACTTCACTACAAGCGTTTTCCGAAATTAAAAAAAAAACTGTCAAATTCTATTGACCTATATAAAATATTCGTGAGTAACGTTATCTGAGAATAAAAGTCGATCAAAATTTATATTATATTTCTAACAAAAAGTTCCAATTTCAGTATAAAACAACTATTTTCACGAGAGGATAAATGTTAAAAGCATGCACCACTATTGCTGAATTACAAATTCTTTATATATAAGAACGGAGAAGCACTTTATGTTAACAATGACAAGAACATTTGCAATTCTAAATTTATAAATTGAAGTTGTAAAAGCAAAAGTAAGCTATGTTGGGTCAACAGGATTAATGAAAAAGTTAATAATACAATTCTTAATAAAACAAAATCATATTGATGTTACAAAAATTTAAGACAACTTGAAACAAGAATTCATTACAAATAACAAAATAATGATTTGGAGAGTAATTATTATGTGTTATGAGTTCAAAAAAGGGCGTGGTCATCTGCTAAAAAAATAATATCATTTTTCTTTTACAAGTTGAATTGTGAAAACCTGATTAATATTAGTTAAATATTGATATTTGAAACTTATTTCTTTTAAGAAATACATATATATCATTGGAAGTTAGCTATTATTGCAAGTTTTTTTATTAATTAATTGCAATTTTCTTATTCCCCAATACGTCTCTGAACGATCGTTAAAAAAGAGGCGTGGAACATTTACAATTTTAAAACAATAACAACTATTTGAATATATGTAAAGTAAACTGTAATTTTTTATTTTATCTAATATAGAGAGTGATTTATATTTCAATTTATTTTCTAAAAATGGAAAAATATTTTTATATGGATCTTGCACAGGTTAATCGTTCATACTTTTACTAAAACTACCAGTATTTGTAAAATTTGTAAATTTACAAATTATTTATAATGCTTTGTACCTTATCGGGTAGCCAGAAAACTCTTCCAATGCAAAAGATCATCTTCAAAATATCTGAAGTAGATCTGATTTTAAGTCTAAGGAAATGGTGAATGAATCTTTTCTCGGAGAGATTTAGTCCTTGAGTGATCTAGTTCCCCGAATGTTGGCTGTTGAATTTACATCTGTTATTCCCATCTTTCTAAATTTTCGAGCAAGTGCATTGAATTTTGCTCTTTTAGCCACGTTTTTCATTTCACTTGCAGATAGTCAGTAAATAAACTATTCTCTTTTAATTTATAGATATAGGAAGTGATTTTTATAAATTATATTTCACTGCATGTGTTAAATTATAAATGTTATTTATAACTATAAAAATTAATATTCTGTTTATTTTTCAAACCACATGCTTAGTTACCTTTTTGTGTCGATCATTGTTGTGATGTAATATGTCTTAATAAGCATTTTTTCAGGATTGTGATGCAATTTTTTTGATGATCAATTACTGACATAGTATGATTATATTGTTTTGCACTGATATGTGAAAAAAATGTTACAAAAATTGTGGGGTGTTCAAAATTAGTATACTTGAAACCATGCAAGTGCAAGAAGTAAAATATTTTGGTATAATTGATACGATGCATTATATATACTCAAGTAGAATTTTGTTAATTTATTGTGATATACTTAGATTAAAATTGTGGTATACATTTGAGTTAACGTGTTAACTCTTAATTTGCAAATATAATTTATTAATAATTTATCCAAAAGTATCTTATTTTGTAGAATTATGTATTTTTGCATGTGATTTATTATATTGTGTAACCAGTGTTGTCTTAATATTTCAAATTTATATTTTAAGATGTGATCTATCTTCTACAATGAGATAATGGTCATTTTGATAACTTTTTTCATTTGACATAAGTCCACTGTTTTGTTCTTGAGCCAATTTTTTCTCTCACCATTCTATGTTTAATATTTTTGTTATGGAAGTAAGTGGCATTTCGTTAATTTGTTCTAGCCAGCTGAAGGTGACACGCTCACCAAGAATATATCACTAAACAGATGTTTTCAATATAACTTGATTGCAAATGTGCATCCACTATATCAATACCAGATTTGATACCAATTTGCATTTATTGGTTTCCTACGGAACTTGAAAATTCCCAAGTTCCACTAGTTAGGAATTTGTCAATCCTGGTGTCAAATTGATATAATCAGAAACACCAATCAATCTTTCTGCTATCTTCATTCTAGTTGTTAATAATTTAAAATTAACAACATGCATTAATTTCCTGTTTATTCGAGAATTTTAATAAACATGTTTTGAAATTTTTCATATTGTCACAAATTTTACATCACACTACTCAAAATTGCAGTATACATATTTCAACCATTGTTTAAAATACCAAGATCAAGGTATTCACAAAAAATGGGGAAAAAATCCTATTACAAATGAATGGGAATTGTGTTACTCTTTATTCCACATAAAAATATATTTTGTTATGACTGAGGTTACAATTTCAAGGAAGCTATTATTTTTAGCAAGAAAACTTTAATTTTGATATAAAGTATAGAACTGGCAAATGATATTAAGCATCAAGAATTGCTAATTTTAGAGAAATTATTCAAATATTCCCTTAAATGTTTAAGAAATGCATCAAATTTAAATATGTAAAACATATTTAAATAAAGTAACCACAATCATTTTTCTGTATAAAAGAACCGCAGAGAACATGTTAAATTATTTAATGTCTTAATTATGAAGTTCAGAAAAAAAGAAATTTTCTCTTTGTCATGTAAACAAAATATTTTCATTTACTAATTTAATGATTATCTTTTAAGTATTATGCTTTGTTTCTCATATTCTTCAGTATCTAACAGCATTGCACTAAAGATTATAATTTTACCTTCTTGAAACAATATTTAAATAGGCACTATCTTACGACTTTTTGTCCCATTTAGTGCTTTTGTAAACAATGACTTAATTCTAATATCAAGCTAAATAATTTGACCTTCAATAAGATGTTTCTAACATAAAGAAACTTTGTCTTTGTGGTAAAATAATATGTATTTTTAACAGGTTAATTTTATTGCAAAATTAATATTGTCGAACTAATTAAAGTATTCATTTCTGGTATGTGAAATTTTGGATAAATATAAAGGGATTGATACGAGTGTTTGTAGTTGTAGCGTTTTTCTAATTTTATTACTTAAAAATGTTGTTTTTAAAATTTATGAAATAGTTGAAAACAATAAGACAAACATGTTTTAATATTATAATTTTAAAGTTTTGCATTGTTTGAAAGTCAAATTTTGCTTACTCTATAAAAGAGCATTTTATAAGAGAGAAACAGAATCTTTTAAAGGATCTCCAAATTTCAATTTGAACAAAGTTGCCTAGTAAACACGCAATTAGTTTTACACGGTTCGTAAAGATTTCCAAGAATCAAATTCCCGGAGGTATCGACATTCATGTTAAAGATTGTTCTGAACCAAATACGCATATAGTTATGTACATGCAATATTTTTCAATCATTTCTGTAAATAAAAGTAAATAATTGTGAACATTAACGAGACTATTTTTATTTGAGTTAAAATTATTTTTGATAATTTAAGAAGCCTTCAATGATGACAGCTATAACAGACAATTTTTTAATTTAAATCAAAATTCTATATATAATACTGGATCATATATTGTATAACATAATGTGTGATTTTAGAATTTTTAGACATTTCGAATAGATTTAGATAGCAAAGATTCTTAAACTTTTGCATCAAACTTTTCAACAATGCATGAAAATTTTCAGCAATAAACGACAACAATGTGGTTTATCAGTTTTTATTAAAATAATATTCAAAGAATTTAATACAAAGAAATCAACAGCAAATATAAAGAGAATCAATTAAAATCACTGAACATATTGATTTTGTTTGGTGTTTACTTGATGATTGATGGTGATTACACATATCTAAATACAAAACTTAATTATTATGAAATTATTGAATACAAGTCAACAATACACATGAACTAATGTATCTTTATAAACATATAATATTCTAAATCAATTATTAATTACACAAATTTTATTAGTTATGTAGCTAAGCGGAGAATAAATTTCAATACCAATTATAAAAGTAAGAAACAGTTACCATAACTGAAATTAGGCAGGATGATCTGAATTCAGAATTATTATTTTCAAGTGAGCACTGCATTATTGGAAATTATCGTAGCATAAATTTAACACATTCAGAGAAATATAATTTATAATAATCACTTCCTATATCTATAAATGTATAAATGAATAGAGAATAGAAATATAAAGTCACGAGTATGATCAAAGCTCACACGTTTCACTGACAATCTGCAAGTGAAATGAATATTAATTTTTATAATTATAAATAATATATATGATTTAACACATTCAGAGAAATATAATTTATAAGAATCACTTCCTATATCTATAAATGTATAAATGAAAAGATAATAGCAATATAAAGTCGCAAATATGATCAAAGCTCACACGTTTCACTGACAATCTGCAAGTGAAATGAAACAAATGGCTAATAATTAAGATCAAATTTCAATGCGCATGCGCGAAAATTTAGAAAGATGGGAGTAACAGATGTAAATTCAATAGCCGTCAAGGACTAGCTGTGGGAGAAATTTCCGCCGCCCTTATCCGCTTGTGATAATACGAAAGTCTGAAATATTTTTTTCTCAGCGCAAAATTTTTATTAATGTTCTTATTTTTATATTGATTGAAATACGGAACATAATTTTTAAATAGATATTCTACCTTAGTCGGAGGAGGTTTCTCTTAAAGTACTTTTTAATTCTTTTTCAAAAACGTAATTAACTCAGAATAAAATTTTTTAGACAACTGCTTTTTTTAATAAGTTACAAGTATAATTTAAATAAACTAATTAATATTTTATATAAATAGTTCCGGGTGTTGATATGATGTTATAAATATATATACTAGAATATTTCATTCCATCGATTTGGCTACATGTTTTCCCTCACTTCTGCCATTGTTAAATCTAACAGTAGAAAATAATTTAGACAATAGTGATCACTTGTCTCTTGTGACTTTCCTCTTGTCATCTTCCAGACTGGAGGTGCCGAGCTGGCAGCCGAATGGTTAGCGCTCTTGCCTTCGGTTCAACAGTTCGTGGGTTTGAATCTCACCTTGGGCATGGGTGTTTGTAGTGGTTCGGAATCCACTTTAAACCGTAAGTCCCGGTCTAATTAGCCCTTGTGTGCAAAAAGTGACCGTTGAGCGACAAACAAACAAACAAACCAGACTGGAGGTAGTAGTGTGCGACAAAATCGCCTACCTACTTACGTGTACAGTCGGCAAACTGAATTATTAAAATAATTCAGCTTGACTTCAGCTATAATTATACAAAATTTAAAGTGAGTATAATTCTAGATTATTTCCAAATAAATTACCATTTTCAAATTAAATAACTTATATCTATGAAAAAAATCTCCTTCAAAAGAAATTTCTTCCTTTAATGAAATCAGAAGGGATAATTATTGCTCGTTAAAATAAATATCTTAATATATTCCCCATCCCAAATCTATTGCGAGTATAGCATGAATGGAAGATGCGAAAAATAACAAAAATGAACAAGAAAACCAGTTTTTCATTTCTTAAATCGATAAATGAAGTATTACTTTGAAAGTAATGAAATGTTGTTCAGCAACACACACACATAACCCTTTTGAAATAAAGAAAATAAACTGTGCCCAAATAACATTTCGTTATTGCATAATAAAACATTGTTCTTCAATAAGGAGAACGATCAGCTGTCAAGGAGGTCCAGACAACGTGCTGATACTGATATACAAATGGAGACAATAATTTTAATTTAAACCTAATCCACCAACTAAAGCGATGTTGTTATTTTCGTGTGACAGCTAGGCTGGCATTATTACATTATGGGGTGCGCTGCTCCACTTTTCCAACTGAAACATATTTTGGTGTGGGGTCCGACTTCTGTACACACAGATGCTATTGGTACCAATTTTTAGGGTTGGAAATCATTCACACTCCATTTATACAAGGAAAGGACAAAGACGGGATAAAAAGAGAGAAAGTACACCCATGCCGGAACCAGGATTCGTACCCAGACCTCCCTATCCGTAGTCAGGTGCGCTGACCACTATACAAGTTGTGTGGCAACTAAAGCGATAAATCGTCAAATTGTATGACACTTTCTCATGGCAGCTCAGAGAAATGTACATGCTTGTTGTTAACTAACTCTGTTTTTAAAATAACTGTTTATTCTAATTAGGATTACTAACATATATCTCTCTTAAAATAACAATTATATGTCGATTATCTCTATTGTACAGACAGTGAAACACTGCGAGTATAGCGAGAGGTCGCAATGTAACGTTAATATAAACACAAATTATATTTCAAAGCAAATATTTAAGGAAAGTTTTATTTATAAATTTCAGTGTTAATTGTTTGAAAAGATTATGAACAAAGTGGTCGTATGTGTAAAATGCATTTTGGTGTGTATATTGATAAAATAAGTTTAATAGAAACGTAGTTAAAAATATAAAAAACTATTTTAAATACAAATTCAATTATTGGACCTAAAACTTAACCATTTAATCTTTCTGTTTAAGTATTGCTTCTGACATATTCGTTCTCCTGGTTCATCCATTAATATTTCTCATAATATTGGTCATTGAACTTTTCACACACACTAAACTTGCTACATATTAACAAATGTAAATCCAGATTTCGTCATTAGATGCATGTAAAATATTGTCTTTGTGGATAATGAGATATTTTTGTTAATAATGTTCATTTACCGTTTTTTCAGTAAACGTTTTTTGAGAGCAGTACGCGGAGCACTAGTATAAAACTATCCGCAAAAATAATTTTCTAAAACTATATTTAACTTAAAAAAGACTGGTAGATAAAAATTTATTTTTTAAATTACAATTTTGTAATTTGTTTTATATTTATAATTTTGCTCAACTTAATCCAGCTTTTCTCTCATCAGAATGTGTTCACTAAAATAGGTCTAATAGCATCAAGCGATTGTATGATACTTAATTATAGGTTTCTCTCCATAAAGTTACTTTAAAAAAGTAAAATTAGTCATTGTCATGCCATCATATATAAGATTGGATATAAATTTTCAGAACTAGTTGCATGCCGCCATTACCTTTTGTTGATACATTCTAATTCTTTATAGTTATCCTGTTTAAAAAAATTGCATTATAAGAACCATGGATTGCTATTTGTAAACTACATTTTATTGTATATACATAGCATTTTGATTAATAAGTTTAATATTAGGTAAGAATATGACAATATCTTAAAGTTATAATCATAGTGTCTTGTTAATCATCTT